>VNJV01020296.1:0-11871 GCA_008042635.1 Drosophila nikananu | reverse complement strand
AATCTATTTCTTCTAACTCGAAGACCATCAACGACTGCCGCAGATCTCTTCACGAGATGGCGGAGCAGTACGACCTCCACCTCATCCGGGTCCCAGGACATAGGGACATCGAGGGCAACTGTGCTGCCGATGAGCTGGCCCGGCAGGGTTCAACCATCCCTCTTCAGCCGGAGAGGGAGCTAGTTGACATGCCCATGGCCACTCGCAGATTACTTCTTAGGGAACACTTCCATCTCCTTGCGGACAGGAAATGGGAAAACCTAATCACCTGCCGCCACGCTAGAATGATCTGGCCACGCCGATCAGCGAAACGCTCCAAGGAGCTATAGTCTCTAAGCAGGGAAGGCTGCGCCCTTGCCGTTAGGGCTATTACTGGTCACTGGCTACTTGGAACGCATGCTTCCAGGCTGTCGGTGCACCATAACGACTTTTGTAGAAGCTGTAGGGATGAGGAGGAGGAGGAGACCGTTCTTCACCTACTCTGCCACTGTCCAGCCCTAAGCAGACGAAGACTGCAGTACCTGGGCTCTTCCACCCTTGCGGATCTCGCCGAGCTAAGCAAGACATCACCGAGGCAGATAACTCGTTTCGTCCAAGGATCGGGTTGGTCCTCTCTAACTTAGGATTTGTCATCGGCCCATGAGAACCTGTAGCGGACGGGGGACCTGAGCCTATGCGGCATCACAAGGAGCTTTTTCAGGCTCAAGTGGACGGCCAGGCTCTACTTGAGCCGGCCGTCACCGCCCTAACCTAACCTAACCTAATATATAAAAATAACGAAAATTAATTCAGAAATAACTACACTATGTTACGTTATTCCTCAAAAAGAGGGAGATGTGGTATGCGGTATAATAACAACATATAACAACATATATATGAAACATATATATATGAAACATATATATATGAAACATATATATATGAAACATTTATATATGAAACATATATATATTTCTATACGGCGTCGGCGCTATGCGGCTTTTAGCTGTACAAATAAAATGTAATAAAAGCATTTCATTCAATAAAGAACACTCGGAGCGATCTTTGTTGCTCCGAGTAATTAATAAAAGACATAAATCAATACAATCCATACAATGTTTGGCTTATAATACACATTCATTCAGTGCCAACAATATGGTAATTGTCCGGCTGGCGCAACTATAAGAAAATTATTTGCGGCTTGTACGGCTCTCGGAAGATCTCTATGCCTTTTAATCGGAAGCCGATTGAGAGAACCTTGAAGAGGATTTCGATGCTTATGAGAAAAAATATTATGCTTCACACGCTATTCTCAGCAATACTCTGGAGGAGTTAAAAAGGGATGTCAATTCAAACAGTATCGAGGCCACTGTTCAAACTGCAGACGCATCCCAGAGAAGCCATGTCGATTTTTAGTTTGAGCGAATCAAACTCCCGACCTTTTCCGGAAATTATGAGGACTTCAAACATTTTTCGGATATGTTTAATTTAAAGATTGCTTCCAAGTCGAACCTGACGGATTGCCAACGATTTCATTATTTAAAATCGTACCTTGCCGGAGACGCACTCGCATTAATTTTCCATTAATAACGAGCTCTTAACTGCGAAGAGCGGGATCACTTTCCAATTTTCATATTGCTTTCAAAATTAAAAACGGAGGAAAACGGTGTGACCATCCACCGATTTTTTTTAATTTTTCACATCACGCTTCGATACATTGGAGGCTTTTAACTTAGTTCGATCAACCCAAGCTCGACGCGCAGCTACTTCCAAGACGAGAGGAGCCGAAATGCACATCGTGCCACTAGAATCATCAACTGTTTAAGTGTCCTCAATTCATCGCACTCGACATAGCATCTCGCCGGGAATTCTTGAAATCAAAGAAGCTTTGTTTCAATTGCCTCAGCTCCGCTCATATGGTGGGCAACTGCACTTCGAGACAAACTTGTCGGATCTGCCGCTGCAAACATCATACTTTGGTTCATGGCTCGTCGCACCCAATTCAAAATGAAAACCACGCTGACACAGCGAGTGCTGACACGCGGTATCTACAATTGGCCACAATCAACCGCTAGCTCGAGAAGGTCATCACTTGGGGAGCGAGCCTCTCACAGAAAACAACTTTACTCATCATACCCAGGAGAATATTCCGTCGTCAGGTTGTCAGACAACAGCGCGGGCGTTACCGGAGGACTCTCACATATCAAGCTGCGCTCTCGTCATTCGGACAAAACTGTCGAGTTGTTCTCGTTTATTCTCGCTAACATCATCACTCCCGGCCAAGTTATTAACACCTAATCTCAATCGATGTCATTGTTGGATCGGATCAGCTCTGGGGTCTACCCAGCGGAGAATAAAAATACTTTGGTTGGAAATATTGCAGGTTCTTACTCTGCCTGCTATTATCACCCGACTACTGCTGTTACTCATCACGCGGACCTAGACACACTGCTTAGCTCATTTATGGAGATGGAGAGCATTCAGCCTAACCAGGCTCAATTGGACGCCAACGATCCCACAGAGCGTCATTTTGCTGCCACCCACAAGCGCTCGACCAACGTTTATGTGGTCGAGTACTCTTTCGAAGAGAAGGCACCGCCCATAGAATCGCCCTTGCCACAGGCCATCAATCGCCTTTACTCGCTGGAACGGGAATTTCGTCGATCTCTAGAATTGAAGCAGCAGTATGAAGCTTTCCTGGACGACTACTTGCAACGTAGACAACTGACATCGGCTCAGGTTGAAGAGTTCCCAGACACTTGGTTCTGTTTGCCGCACCACCCTGTCATCGAACTGGAAAGCCTGACTACCAAATGTCGTGTAGTTTTTGATGGCTCTGGAAAGGAGAGCTCTGGAGTATCGCTCAATGAAAGACTTCATATTGGTCCACCGATTCAACGCGATCTTCTTGGCGTTTGTTTACGCTTCCGGCAACACCAATATGTTTTGTATGCAGATATCGAGAATATGTTTTCAGGAATTCAAATCATCAAGCCGCACACCGATTTTCAGCGCATTGTTTGGCGCAAGTCTGAGAATGAACCACTGCTTCATTTTCGCCTGCTGACGGTGAACTACGGATGGGCACCGTCCCCTTTTCTGGCTGTTCGAGTTCAATAGCAACTCGCCGATGATCACCGCCAATAATACCCTGCAGCAGCCCATGCAGCCCATATGTGGACGACATCCCAACAGGGTGCAACACCTTCGAGGACCTTATGATTCTAAAGGACGAACCTATTGGACTCTTAGATAAAGGCAACTTCAAACTACGCAAATGGAGTTCCAAAAGTTGGCGTCTTTTGAAATCAGTGCCAGAGGCATACCCAGCTCCTCGACAAATCAGCCCCGAATTCACCAGTCAAAATTCTTGGTATCCAATGGAATCCCGGAATGGACGTCCTGAATCTCAATCTAAAGGACTTCGATGCAACCATTTCTTCGACGTAATAGATGCTTTATAGACTGGTAGCGCTTTCAGGTTTGGAGCTAAACGCTGCCTTACTTCTTTCTCGATAGCTTACTCTTGTCAAAACGTCACTTACAATTCCTATTTTCAGCACGAGCTGCTGGACAGATTCAGAAATTGTGTTACACTGGCTTTTAACACCTACATCTGCAACCGAACGATCCTGAACGACTTTCCCCTCAGCTGCTGGAACCATGTCCGCACGGAAGACAATCCCGCTGATTGTGCTTCTCGAGGACTTCATCCTTCAAAGCTTCTGAAGCATCTTTCAAGCAAGTTCAGCGAATCTTCAAGTTCCGCTGTCAACACGGAGGAATGAGCCATAAAGCCCACCACTCTACGTAACTTTCCTGACGAAAGTATCAACGAGTTACTCATCGACAAATTCTCAACTTGATCGCGTCTCATAAGGGTCTCCAGCTACTCTTTGATCTCATCACAGGAATTCAGCACCATTCCTTACGTCTGAACAGTTAATGGCAGAACAACGCCGACTCATTCGACATGTGCAACATAAATTATTTGCCAGAGAATATGCGCAGCTAGAGAATCGACGCCACCTCAAGGCTAAATCGCATTTAATCAGGTTCTCTCCGTTCCTGGATGATAATGGAAACTTGCGAATCGAGCAATATACACTCAACTACAATGCCAAACACCCAATCCTTATACCAAAGGAATCGCCACTAGCTGGACTACTTGTTCGACATTTTCATGTCTCCCATCTTCACAGTGGAGTTGATGCAACGTTTACCACTCTCCGTCAGCATTACTGGATTTTGGGAGCCCGCAAATCTCGTCAGAAAGGCTGTCTTTTAATGCAAACGCTGCTTTCTTCAACGAAGGTGCACAAGTAACCAGATCATGGGAGAGTTACCAATTCCTCGAGTGCAAGCTAGCCGCTGCTTTCAACATACAGGGAGCAAAGAAACAAAGAGACGAACTCCACGCATCAGAAATGCATGGTTTTCTATTTTCGTGTGCCTCACCACAAGGGCACTCCACATCGAGGTTGTTAGTGATATAACTATAAAGGCTTTCATCGCCGCCTTTCAACGATTCATTGCCCGCCGGGCGAAGCATACCGATCTTTATTGGTCAACGGAACAGCATTTCATGGAGGCAAGCAAACTTTGGATGACATGAGACCTGGCCATTCAACAAGTCAAAGCTGAAGAAATAGCTGGATTCTTCTGCAAGATGGGATTTCTTGGCACTTTATACCAGCATCTGCTCTCCATTTTGGAGGGATGTGGGAAGCTGGAGTTCGCTCAATTAAACTCCATATGAAACGGATACTTGGATCCAAGGCTCTAACGTTTAAGGAGCTATCTATTGTCCTGACCCAGGTTGAAGCTATCCTGAATTTACGCCCTCTGTGCCCAAATGGTTTTGACTGGATCTCCGTACACTGCAGTGCCTGAACCCTGTCGCCTGGATATGCAAATCAATCGATTGGAGAAGTTGAATCAACTGCAAACCATGATCTAAGGTTTCTGGGAACGGTGGTGTTTGGAAACCAAAAATCTGGAGATCGACACACAGGTGGTTCTCAAGGAGCCTTATCTACCGCCTTTTAAGCGAATTCAGGATTAGACAAAACGGTCCGGGTCGTAACGGTGAAGACTGCCTATGGCTTAAATAAAAGCCCTATTGCAAAGATCGCTGTATTGCCTCTGTGCTGAACAACCGTTCAGGGGGGCCGGTATGTTTGGGAACGAGACACCCTGTATTCGCAATAACAATGCACCCTTTATCATTTTTATAATTATGCTTTGCCCGCCTTTTCAGCAGACCTTATCAGCAAGATCAATGCAAACATCCCACCGCTGCGCGTGCTTGCCCAGTACTTTTCCAGAACTTCTAACTCCTAACTGTAACTTGTTTACATCTTAAGCTAGATTAATCGTATGGCGTGTGCATTGCGAAAGCTTTAGTTTTAGTCACACTTTGCCCTTCCATAAATTCGTAGGCATCGGTGTCGACATAATCAATTTCGAGTCTCTGAAATTAACCAAAAAAATAAACTAAACAGTAACACTGGCGGTTTCATTTATAAAAAATGGTTGAAAAAAACATCGATGATTTCGAAAATATGAAACACATCGATGCATCGATGTTTTTGCACCTCTAGTTGCAGATCTTTGGTTTTATTTTTGTCAGTGTTCACAGATCAGGGGTTTTCCCCCTAGATTTGGGGGTTTTTTGGCGTCCTAGGGGGAATTAAAAAAAAGAGTTTAAAAGGAATGCACTAAATAAAATTAATAATCTCCTAAATATTGAAAAATATGACAAAAGAATATTGCAGATGATTTTTTAACGAATAAGACGTACGTTGTAATTACTTAGAACCATCCGAAAAATATGTATAAACTATTTGTAGGCGAAGAAGTGTACAAAACCGAATTTTTGGACAGTAAAATCCCATTTTTGACATTCCATCAAAGTTGAAAAATAGGTAAAAAAGTAGTACTTCGGTAAAACAGGTATGCCTGCACGTGCAAAAGATATTATAATTTCATTCTACCTTGGTTTTACCGAGATTTGATGTCCCTTTCGATAGAGACCATAACCATGCCGGTGGGTTACATATTTTACCTAATAATCGACCTCAAAGTCTGAATCTTTCTAAAAAACGAAAAAATTTTATTTTTGTATAGTATCTGTATCTTTCCGGCAACTGTGCAGCGTTGCGTTCACATATGGAATGTTAGAAAAAACATTGTTGAACAGTTGTGTTCGGAGGGGGGTGGCTTTAACCTGGAACTCTCGATAAATAAAACATGGAAGAAACTTTTCGGGGTTTTGCGCGACGTGCGTCGGTGTTTATTCAATCGTATGTATTAGAACTAGTACTAGAAGACTTAAAGCTAGCTTGGGGAGAGCGGATTAGAAGCTCTCTGCACGAAGGTCCAGTGGAAGAGGGAGAGAGAGAGCTAGTGTACTGGCGTGAACAAGTTGCAAGACACGCTTCATCAGCACAATGCGTTAGTTCATTTATTCAAAACCGCAATTGAACGTATGCCATCAAAAAAATTGTGATTAACGCTGATCAAGTGTCAGTTGGTCAACATCATGGACCTTTCAATGCTCCAACAATTGATGAAGTTTCTGTCAACGTTTTTGGTGAAAACCTGGAATCACGTGAAATTGTAAAATTGTAAAAAGAGCAGCAAGTTGAGATTGTGAAGATAGAGTCCAGTTGTAAAGTAAAGTAGTCGTCGAGGGATCAAGTCCGAGCATAGAGTAGGTTGTCGGAGGGTTAATCGTCGGTCGAGTCGTCAAGTCGTCAAGTCGTCAAGTTGCAGCCAACGTCAGCAGAATCGAGAAGTCGCCATTACTGTTTATTTGTCATACCGCGATTCTTTTGTTATATCTAACTTAACTATTATAATAAACAGGTTGTAATGCCTAACGATTGGGTGCACGTCCCGGTCTAAAACCGTACATCTGAGGCTCGATCCGGTCAAATCAGTTTGATACAGAAGCTATTGAGATCTGTAGTGAAATTCGAAGCGTCAGAACTCAGAAGACAGCGAGTTCATAAGTATAATCGAAAAAGAAATAGAGCAAGCGAGAAGAAAGAAGAGAAGTTGATAAAAAGGAGAAACTCAAAAGAAACAAGAAAGGAAGCTAACTTCGGCATGCCGAAGTTGAAATACCCTTGCAGTAAGTAGAAGAAGAAGAAGAAAATTGTTCTGTCTTTTCGCATTCTCGGATACTGACATAAGATAAATGATGTGAACAAAAAATGTTGCGAGCGAAAAATGTTGCGAGCGAAAAATGTTGCGAACAAACTAAATAAATTCTTATATATATACCTATGGCATCTATATGCTATAGTGGTCCGATTTGAATAAAATTCAAACCGAATTTCTGGAATAATACAAAATGGCCATATGTCTCAAATTTTATGAAAAGTTAGATTTTTTCCTCAAAATTTTATGATCGGTCCTATGATATAGTAGTCCGATTTTGATCAAATTAAAACCGAAATTTTGGAATAATACAAAATGGCCATATCTCAAATTTCGTAGAAATTGGAGAAGTTATAATTTTTTTCAATAAAATTTACCGATCTATATGATATAGCTATATGATATAGTCGTCCGATCCGGCCCGTTCCGACATATATAGCAGTGAGAGCATATAGAGAAGACCATCTGCAAAGTTTCATCCCTATAGCTTCAAAACTGAGGGACTAGTTTGCGTAGAAACGGACAGACGGACATGGCTAGGCCGACTCGGCTGTTGATGCTGATCAAGAATATATATACTTTAGACGGTCGGAATTGTCTCCTTCACTGCGTGCAAACTTCTGACTAAAATTATAATACCCTGCAAGGGTATAAAAAGGAAGTGAATTGGAAATATAAACTCAAGAATAGATGAATAACGAAAGTCTTCAACAAATAATTTAGCTACTAATGCTGAAAATTCAAGCGGATGAAGCCACTGACAGAGAGCGGAATAAAAGAACAATTTCAGCTGAAAATTTTGCGAATGTGGTTCTGGACTATGACGTAGAGACTATTCCTGTGGAAAAGTGGTTCAATAACACCAGAAATACGTACAAGCACGTGGAAAGATAACAAAGTTGGCAAAGCTGTTTTTGGATTCGGAAGTTGTTAATACGATTGAGCAGATGAAAATTGTATTAACTAGAGAGTTTAAGTGTTCTCATTTTACACTGAGTGTTTACAATATACCAAGTGAATTCAAATTTAACCTGTACAGCTGCAAAGAATTTAACGAACTTAAAGAGAAATTCGAAATTTACAAAAGCAAGTGCATGTCCAATCAAATCAAGTCGTACAGTGGTGGCAAGAAGAACACACCCAGTGCCAGCCACCGAAATGCTCGTTGCTTTAATTGCGGGTCAGAGGAGCACCTAAAGAAGGATTGCAAGACGGATACAAAATGATTTTAGTGTGAAGGCGTGGGACATATTGCAAGAGAGTATAGATAAGTTATCAGATCTGTTCAGGTGGTTCAGTCGTCGAAACGATATTAAAGCAACAAACGTAAACGGATTTACGGATCAAGTCGTCAAGTTGCAGCCATCGTCAGCAGAATCGAGAAGTCGCCATTACCGTTTATTTGTCATACAGCGATTCTTTTGTTATATCGAACATAACTATTATAATAAACAGGCTGTAATGACTTAGATAAATATTAAGACAGACTCCCGCTGATGTCCTGTTGTGGTCGTGGTTGTACTTTAGTACCATCCTGAGTCACTAAGAAAGCCTAGGATTGTTGTGACTTTCATCTCTCCTCTGCCTTCTAGTGACTCCAACTGATAGGCACCGAAGTGACGTAGTCGTCACTACGAATGGCATATAACAAATCATTGGAAGCAATCGATGGAACGTTGAAAGATTTTCGAAAATGCAGTGCAATGATTTTGATATCAGGAGATTTTTGCCAAACGTTACCAGACTTTCCACGATCGACAGCTAAGTTGACCACTAATATGCGTGTTGCCTTTCCAAATGATGATGAATTAACAGCAGAAATCTTCTCAAAACTATTGTTGGACTTTGGCGATGGCAAAATTCCAATTAAGATCTAATCAAAAACGTGTATCAAGACATTCAAGAAAATTACAAAAATCTATCATGGTTGAGTTCACGTAACGTTGAACGCATGAGCCATGAATGATTTTTGTAATTTTTTTGAATGTGTTGTCCAGCCGAATTCCTCCAATTCAGTTGACACAATCACTGATGAAGACGACTTTGTCAATTATCCAACTGAGTTTTTAAATTCATTGGAATTACCAGGATTACCATAATTTGCGGTTAAAAATTGGTTCGGTGATAATTTAGTTGAGAAACATCAATCAGTCGCAGCTTTGCAGTTTCCGGTACGTAATGCGTCCGCTATGTCAATAAAAAAGTCGCAAGGTCAATCGTTCGACGTTTGTATAATTAATTTTAAATTTGATTGCTTTTTACACTGTCAACTTTACGTAGCATGTTCCCGTGTAGGAAAGCCATCTTCCTTAAATTTTGGGCAAGACAATGTCCGCCGGGTAGGCTAGTTTATTAAAAACTGAAAGGGAGGCCCAAAAATTTGTTTAATTTGTTATTTGTTTAATTCGAGTAAGCGATGAGCTGAAGTAATTTCAGGAAAAAGCACAAATCAAGCAGTAAGAATCAATGAAAAAATTAAACTATCGAAATCGAAAAAAAATTACATTACCGACTTAGATTCTTTTTGTTTATCTTCAAACATAGTTTAATGAAACCAAGCACACCCCTGGCATTATTCACCATGCACGAAATATGATCAATAAAGTGAAGATTAGGATTTAGGCGGACACCCAAATCAACAACTTTAAAAATTCTTTCCAAAGAACATCAGTTCAGCGTGTAAGTGGCAAGCTTGGGAGAGATACCGGAGAATGTCAGGAGCTTGCATTTAGAGCCGTTTAAGTTTAATAAGTGCAACTCCCGCATAGAGCGGACGAGGTCTCGCGTGAGCTCCGGGAAAAAAAATTTAAAAAATTGGATAAAATAGTGAAAACTTAAAGAATATTACCACCTCCGCCGGCTTCGATGAATGAAGCTCCAACAACTAGCAATGCTACAATTTCTGCAGTCGCAACAAAAGCACTACCAATATTGCGAATTCGGTGCCAACGGCTACTCAGCGAAATACACTGGTAACAAGAACAGTAAGCTTCGATCAGCAACAAGCGGTCCCGGCTATACAGACCGGATTACAGATTAAGCGTAAGCTTAGTCCACTAAACACGGTTGGTAATAAACCAAAGATCAACCGTTTAAACAATAGCGACGAACAAATTAGGAGTTGCAACGAAAACTGATTCTCCATCTTAGCATAGGAGGAGCACAGCCAGGCTGAGCAGGGGCAGGAGACCCAAAAGAAACCAAAGTCCCCACCTATCTATATAAGGGAAAAAAGTTCAAACGCCCTGGTCAACAAAATTATTGCGGTGGTCGGGAACGATAGTTTCCATGTTGTTCCGCTTATTAAAGGGAACGTCCACGAAACCAAAGTTCAAACGAAGTCCGAAGAATACTTCCGAGCTGTGTCTAATTCCCTGGAGAAAGCAAAAAAGAACTTTTACACCTGCCAACTAAAAAGTAGCAAGGGACTGTAAGTTGTACTAAAAGGAATTGAACCTGGCGTCGCCCCCTCTGAGATTCAAGAAGCTCTTAAGGCCAAGGGCTTCTGTGCCAAAATTTTTAGCAACATTATTAACAGAAACAAAAATCCGCAACCACTTTTCAAGGTCGAGCTCGAACCAGACAGCAAAGCCTTAAAGAAAAACGAAGTTCATCCGATCTACAAGCTGCAGTTTTACTGCATAGAAAGATCACCGTGGAAGAACCACACAAACGCAATACACAAAGACATACTGCACAGTTCGGACAGTCTGCAACTGTATAATGCACTTATAAAAGTGAGCAATAAACTGGATAACGTTTCTCCTGGTAGCCCCACATATTGGCCTGCAGACCCAAGAAAGATCCCAGATCTAATTGCTATCGCGGTGACAAAAAACATCCCACGCAATCTAATAAGCGCCATAGTTCTACAGGATCTCTTTTTTGACCACTCGCCTTTATTGATAACCCTTCTTCAAAGCCCAGAATTTATGGACCACCACTTCAGGCTGACGTCGCGCAACACTAACTGGATGAAATACAAAAAGTATGTGAGTTCCCACATTAAGCTAACTCCTCAACTAAATATCGAAGCGGACATCGACTGCTCTACCGCCGCCCTGGAAGAGGTACTCGTCACACCAGCCAGGATCTCAACCCCTAAATGGAAGGATGTGGAAATTAAGAAGCTCAAAACCAACCGGCACATTGAACAGCTGGTTCTGGAAAAGAGGCGTCTGAGACGAGCGTGCAAACCAGCAGATCGCCATGCCACCCGCAACCTAAGCGGGCTTTGAAGCAAGATGCTGAAAATGAACCTCTTAAATATATTGAAAAACTCTCGCCAACTAGTACAAAGCATTCCTTGTGGAGGGCTCACCCAAATCTAAGCTCTCCAATTGAAACCGTCACCCCTATAAGGAATTCTGCAGGGTGCTGGGCCCGCAGCGACAAAGATAGAGCCGAATCATTTGCCTTACATCTCAGAGGCGTCTTCCAACCGAACCCTGCAGCAAATGATTATGTCCTTCCTCAAATCCACCTCGAAACTGAATCCACGCCAACTACATTTCGGCCGAACGAGATCACAAAAATCATCAGGGAGCTAAAACCAAAAAAGGCTCCGGGCGGTGACCTAATAACTACAAAATGATAATGGAGCTTCCGTACTGTGCTATTGAGGTCATCTGTAAACTCTTCAATGGAATCATAAGCCTCGGCTACTATCCAAGTAAATGGAAAAAATCAATTATTATAATGATACCGAAGCCCGGAAAAGATCTC
>VNJV01020290.1:0-105764 GCA_008042635.1 Drosophila nikananu | reverse complement strand
TCTCTATTAAAAACTGAGAAGAAAAAACCAAACCACACTGAAATCCGTTGAGTTTAAGCAAAGTTACGATCAAAAAACCACTGAAAAAGTTCTAGATTTTTGAACCAAAAAGGAACCCATTTTTTCATAAAAATTAAAGGGGTTACATCGTCAAAATTGTTAAAAATTGGCCAAAAATTATAAATCGAGTTTTTAATGCAGAAATGTTCTCCTTTAAAAACTGAGAAGAAAAAACCAAACCACACTGAAATCCGTTGGGTTTAAGAAAAGTTACGATCAAAAAACCACTGAAAAAAATCGAGACTTTTGAGCCACAAATTTAACCATTTTTTTCAAGAAAAGGAAAGGGGTTACATCGTCAAAATTGTTAAAAATTGGCCAAAAATTATAAATCGAGTTTTGAATGCAGAAATGTTCTCCTTTAAAAACTGAGAAGAAAAAACCAAACCACACTGAAATCCGTTGAGTTTAAGCAAAGTTACGATCAAAAAACCACTGAAAAAGTTCTCGATTTTTGAACCAAAAAAGAACCCTTTTTTTCATAAAAATGAAAGGGGTTACATCGTCAAAATTGTTAAAAATTGGCCAAAAATTATAAATCGAGTTTTGAATGCAGAAATGTTCTCTATTAAAAACTGAGAAGAAAAAACGAAACCACACTGAAATCCGTTGAGTTTAGGCAAAGTTACGATCAAAAAACCACTGAAGAAGTTCGAGATTTTTGGGACAAAATTTTACCCATTTTTTTCAACAAAATGAAAGGGGTTACATCGTCAAAATTGCGGACATGGTTAGATCGACTCGGCTATTTATGCTGATCAAGAATATATATACTTTATAGGGTCGGAAATGTCTCCTTCACTGAGTTGCAAACTTCTGACTAAAATTATAATACCCTGCAAGGGTATAATAAGAAAAATGTATGCCACGTAACTCACATTTATTATTTTCCTCCTCCCCGACCTCGTCATATACTACCGACACACAACTACTGGCTGATAATTCAAAGTCATCCTGATTCTGATTGAAGGAATTATCAACCCATCGTCTGCCCTCCGTCTTTATCTTGGTATTCATATTCTTGTACTTGTCCTTGAGGGTCCGCCAAGTGCGAGGCATGCCGGTCTGGTCCGTGAACTCCTGGGCCAATTGCTCCCAGGCATCCTTCTTCATCTGGCAGGACGACGCATCGGATTTCTTGTTATCGATAATGGGTTTATAGGGCTTTAGCAGCCGGAGCAGAATATCCTCCTCGGATGGTGAGAAGTTCTTGCCCCTTTGGCGGGTGCGCTTTTCCGAATTTTTTATTTTAAACATTTTTTTCTTAGATTTCGCTTACGTTTTTTGATTCAAATTAAATTGAGTTTAAATAAATCAGAATTGACGTTTCGGTTTTAGGCCAGCTGATGGATATTCCAAAAATAACCAAGCTCCTAGTTCATTTAAAAAAGGTTTTAAGCTAGATCTCCCATATCTTAAAAGTTTATCTAAACGAATTATTTAATCGAAATCTCAACAAAAACAACAAATCATATTATTTATTTAATTGCTGCTTTCCTTTTTAAGTAGTCTGTAATTAATTGATTTATTTTAAGTTAAATGTGAAAAAAAAAAAATTAAATTAAATAACCAGTAGGTTAAAACGGTCACTCTTTTTCAGCTTCTCGATTCTTCATAGCCAGTAAGCGGGAGTGCTTTTTTCTTGGCCTACTCATAAGGTAAAACAAAGTCTTAGCTTTCCTTAAATAACTTACAAAATTTAAAACCAACGGACTACCCACTTGCTAAAACGCCCAATTGTCGAGATGGCACTCAAACAGCTTAGGAATTTTGCAATACTAAAATATCGATTCACTTACCACCACCAGAATGTATCGATAAGCCGCAAAAGTAGCAGTGAAAGAAAAAGTTTGTTGATTTCTTGAATTCCAGAAAAGAGAGTGCTTAATTAAGGAACTAAAGCCAGCAACAAGATGATGGTATGTACTCACGAGAGCCAAGCCAAATCCTTCCGTCTGGAAGTTATTAAAACCATTAATTGTTTGCATTGAGATCTGCTGGCAGTACCGTCCAAGCGACGCCTATCGCCGCGCACACAAAGAAAAGTCTTATCAGAAAAATGGGCGTAATTAGAGTGTGAATTAATGTGTTTGTTGCACTTGCAGGACGGCACGGATGACTCAAACCTGCTAAGCAGTCCCTCCGCGGCCAACAACAATGGCTCCACTATGGAAATAGTCTCGCCAACCAACCCGCTGGCTAATCCACTGGACGCCCCAGCAGCGGCACCTGCTGCTGCCACAAATGGCAGTGGATCTGCCACATCGCCAGACAGCTCCTCATCCACACCGGCCACGCCCGCTGCTGCCGTCCCTTTGGGCGAAAACGCACTCCATGTTGAGATATCCGACGCACTGAGCGAAAAGGAAAAGGTCAAGTTCACAGTGCACACACGCACAACGCTGCCGGGTTTCTCGAAAAAGGACAATAATGTGGTGCGGCAGCACGAGGAGTTTGTGTGGCTGCACGATCGCATCGAGGAGAATGAAGACTATGCCGGCTACATTGTGGGTTTCCAAATGAATAATGTTAATTAAAAAATCTTAATACTGGATCTGATATTCTGACTAGATACCACCGTGTCCCCCACGTCCGGACTTTGATGCGTCGCGCGAGAAGTTACAACGTTTAGGCGAGGGCGAAGGCAACATGACCAAAGAAGAGTTCAAGAAGATGAAGTCGGAGCTGGAGGCGTAAGTCTTTCATTTTATAAACAATTAAGCAAACCAGTATATAAATAATATTTCCCTATTTTCCAGCGAATACCTTGCCACCTTCAAAAAAACTGTCGCCATGCACGAAGTGTTCCTCCGTAGACTGGCCAGCCATCCCGTCTTTCGCGTGGACCAGCATCTCAAGGTATTCCTTGAGTACGATCAGGATTTGTGCGCCAAGCCACGCAAGAAAATGGCCATTTTCGGTGGCTTTGTAAAGTCTCTGGGCAAGACCACAGACGAGATCCTGCTCAGCGCCACGGTGCGAGATGTGAATGATTTCTTTGAGAACGAGCTTCAATTCCTCACAGAATACCACGGGCATTTGCGTGAGGCTTCGATCCGAACGGAGAAAATGACTCAGCGGCACAAAGATGTGGGCGATAGCCATCAGAAGATATCGAATGCACTGACCCAGCTCTCGACCACCGAGAAGGGAAATGTAGAGACATTTGTGGCCAAGACGGCCGAGATATTTGAGAGAATCAAGGTAGGGGTATGGTTAGTGATTACGAGGGCTTTATTAATTTATTTATTTCTTGCAGAATCTGGAGACCCGAGTGGCCAGCGATCAGGATCTCAAGCTGGGCGACACTTTGCGCTACTATCAGCGGGATAGTGATGCTGCCAAGGCATTGCTCATCCGACGTCTGCGATGTCTGGCTGCCTATGAGACGGCCAATCGTAATCTGGAAAAGGCCCGTTCCAAGAACAAGGATGTACATGCGGTAAGATTCGGGCTGAGATTTTTTAGCCAAAAAACTTTTTAGAGACAACGTTTTTTCCCCCTTTTCAAAAAAGTGCTTTCAGCGGGGCAATCAATTCTAACGCTTCACTAATTACAAACCAAACTATTAACTATTTTTTTCTCAACCACCTCACATTGCTCTGCTCTTCGCTCTCCGCTCTGCCTGTCCCTCTGCCCCCTCACTTTCTATGTGTGTGCGTGTTTATGCGTGTTCTGTTTCGGCAGCCCTTGGAGGTGCAAGAGGTATTTGGCATTTTAAGGTTTATTAACCGTCGGTTTAGTAGATGTAAACAGCTGCATGCCCTCCATCCGTTTCACACACTCTAGCATGTCCTTGTTGTGACTCCCTGCTCCCTACATCTGACTAATCTCATCTTGGTTCCCACTTTAGGCTGAGACTGCCCAGGCGGAGGCCTGCGAAAAGTTCGAATCTATGTCTGCATGTGGCAAGGAGGAGCTGATCGGTTTTCGCAATCGACGAGTGGCGGCTTTCAAAAAGAGGTGAGTCAGAATATTTTTACACAGCCGCATTAACTTTTTCGCTGCTCAGGCTGTATACAAAGAGCCAACAGCAGACGTACAGAGCTCTTTTTTATGAGCTGACATTTAACTAAATTATTATAGTGCTTTATTATAAACATAGAGCACGTCGTTGAAGAGGGGAAACTATATGTTATGCCTTGCTAAATTACAGCCTCGTTGAGCTCTCAGAGCTTGAGATTAAACATGCCAAGACCCAGTATGAATATCTGCGCCAATCGCTGCTTGCGCTCAAGGAGATTGCCTGAGAGGAAGAGCTGTAGGAGGCCACATTGGTGGTGAATGGATGAGTCCGGGAGACGGAAGTAAATCAATTGTTTAATTGCTAAGCAAACAGTTTATTATTATTGCCATTGAGTGCAACATTTATTATCTTAGCCCCACACACATGTATTTGTATGGTAACGAATAACCATTTGTTTTTTGTGAACACAGAGCGCTTTTATATATTTGTGAAACAAGCATTCCTCTATCTCTGAAGCATTACCTATATAATATATATACGAATGAGAATAAATGAGAAAATATTGTACAGAAGGCGGGCTGTTATCAATCAACAAAACATTATCGCTTGGCATCAAACACGGTATCCAGGCAACAACTTAAAACGTTCCCCAAATTTAGTATAACAAGGAAACAGTCCTTATAGGTTGTATCAAGCTTACTCCTATTCCCATTGAGTTTAAAAATCTTTTGACCATGGATGACTTTGGTTGCTTTGATTACAAGCGCCCGGCCAGCGCCAAGCATACCGATTGGCGAACATCTACGTACCGCGGTCATCACCATCTCACCGATCTGAGAATGGGCAACAAGCTGAATGTTAAGTTTGCCGACAAAGACCTCTATGTGAGGGATCCGCTGCTGTCGGAGAAGCCCACCTCTGAGTGCATGGCCAATTATGTGTGGCAGGTGAGAAAATGAATGAGTCGCCCGAGAAGGATCTTAATACTTCTTATCCATTTCCAGTATGGCAATCCGAATACCCTGAGGAATCCCTCGCTCAACATGAAGACCCAGTACATGAAGCCCTTTGAGCAGGGACATCTACGCTTTGTGAAGCGCAGAATGAAACCCATTTCGAGTGTTAGTCATGACACATATGTGCTCAAGGAAATGCCCGAGGAGCCGGAGGTGGTGCCCGTTACCATGCCCACGCCAGTTAAAGCAACTAAAATAATCATTGATCGTTCCGAAGAGGGCTTTAGCAAGTACTTGGATCCCTCTGCCACCACCTACAATCTCTCGTATGTGCGGCTGAGTCCGGAGAAAATAGCCGCTGGAGTGGGGGCCCACGACAATTTAACCTACTGGAACTGGTCGGAGAACATGACGCCCTCGCGGAAGGTAGCGCGTGAACCAGATCCCAATATGTGCGATGGTTTTCCTTCAAAGCAGTGCCCGAAGCGTCGCTGCGAGTTCCAGAATGAGACGAAGCGTGTACCGCATTCGGGAATGGTCACGGAGGTGCGGGCCAACTACACGGATCCGCAGAGCCGTCTGGTTGAGTTCGATCCGAATGTGAGGCCCGTGCTGGAGCACGCGGATGTCGTGCCGTTTGCCAAGAAGAGCGAGTACGCTATATACGGATCGGGGGAACCGGTCGTATCCTACGTTTAGGGGTCTTTCTTACCAAGTTATTATTTGAACTAAATTATGTTTTAGCGATACCAAAAATTTATTAAAACAAGTCCATGTGTGGTAACCAGAACGAGTTAATAGGGTTCTTTGAAACCCAAAGTTCTTCCCCTAGCTCACGCGAATGTGGTAAAACCATGAGGCAGGAGGTTGTAGGCCGATGTGACCAGCACCTCATCAGTGTCCTGGATCGCAGGAATACTACCCTCCAACTCCGGCGGCGGGGCCTTGGCAATGTATATGGGGATATCCTTGTAGGCAAACTCACGGATAAACTGACGGCACACGCCGCAGGGCGTGGTGAAGTTGTCCGGATGATATGCCACCACAGCGCCTTCTGTGTACTTCACTTCGCCCTCGCTAATGCCCTTGGCCAGAGCACATCGCTCCGCACAGTTGCTTGGAGTAAAGGATACATTCTCGATGTTGCATCCCGTGTAGATCCTGCCGCTCTTGGACCGGAAAGCTGCGCCCACCTTAAAGTTGCTGTACGGAACATAGGCGCTCTTGCGGGCGGCCAGAGCTGCCTCCAAGAGCTCGCGGCCACCTTCATCTTAGAAAATGAGAGTTAAGGACTGAACACTCAGCAGCTAACCACATTCATCTGCTCACCGATTTTGGAGAAGGCAATCGTATACTCCTCTAGTGTCGGAGGATGTGGGAGATTCTCGGACTCGGATGGGTGACCCTTTTCACCGTTGAGACGGGCCTCGCGCCGTTCCAATTCAGACATCAAACTGTCCAGCCTCTGCATAAAGGATCCGAGTATTTTGCGTTGGAGCTTCTGGCGCTGCTCCTTGCTGAGGCCACCAGCGGAGGCTTCAGCATTTTGCCGCTCCTGTCGACGCGCCAGTTCGGACTGCAGCATTTCGAGTTCCCCCATCTGCTTCGCCAGCTCTTTGCGCTTCAGTTCGTCCTGCAGCTCGTTGAGACACGTCATGTACCGTTGAAGGAGCTTCCGCTTTTCGCTCATTTTTTTTTAATTTTATTTATTTATACTAAAAATTTGTTTTAAAATTAGTTGTGTATTTTTCGAGCCTGAAACTTTTACTAAAAAGAAACCATATTATGGCTTATGACACTGCCTAGTTGATTTCAAACAGAAATATTTGTAATTTAGATTTTTTGTATGATCACAAGTAATTCAAGTGTGACTTGTGATTCAAATGTCAATTCGTTTTTGTATTTGTACACAAACGGCTATGCCTTAGACTTCAGTACATCTCCAAACTCATAAGGGTTAATACCATCCCTTCTATTTCCTAAATAGTCAACAATATATTTTAAAATTTTTCAAGATTAGTTTCCTATAATAGGTTTTTAAATTTATATTATTGAAATTTCACGTTTTCGTTGTCCTTATTTATTCTTTAATCGACTTCCGGATCTACGAGAACATGAATAAACCTGCGCGTAAGTTAAAATCCATTAATAGCTTCAGCAGAAGGATTAGTCCTATTAAATCATATTCTCAGGCAACAAGCCAGCTGTGCTGAAGATTTCACGGTCAGCCACAAAAACCGGCCCATTACCTTTTCCAAGAGCCAAAAAGCCTTTATCATCAGTAAGTTTTTAAACCGAGAAAGGAGTAACTGCACCTTAAGAGCACTAACAATATTATATTATATATTTCCTAGGCTCGAACCTCTACAATCCAAAGCATCTTAGAGACTGAAGGACATCTTCGTAAAGCCAGCGAACCCGAATCCTCGGTGAGTACTAATTGGATAAGGAAATAAGGTATAGTTGGTTTACAATATCATATTATGTAATGTACTTTGCAGGATCGACTCTCCACAAGCCGGACTCAGGAATCCCTTCCTAAGGCCAGCGCCATACAGACTAAAGGTCCCGTTCCTAAGTCCAAAATACCTGTCCTCTCGAGGTATGGATATCAGGGCAGTGCTTCCAGGAAGTCCGCTCCCTTACAGACACAAGGATCTGCTTTCTCGGTGAGTAGAAATCAGTAAGGGGTCCCCCTTTTACGAGATTCCGAGATTATATATTCCACAGGATCAAACCTCCATAAGTCCTGAAGTACAGACTAAGCGACCCCAACCTATGTATTCAGATCAAGCCTCCTCAAGATCCATCCCCGTACAAACGTCGATCATTAAGGACAGTAAATCCGAATCCTTCTTAAGTGGAAGTCAGGAACAACCTCTTCCTAAGGGCAACGAACCTGTTTATTCCGATCAAGCCAAGGGCGACCAATCTGCATTTTCTGATCAAGTCTCCACAAGTCCCAGATTCGTACAAAAACCAGGACCGCCGACAAGCGTATCTATATCATCGGTAAGTTAATATCGGAAAAGGAACCAGTGGTTTAGAGAGTGTTTACTTCATAGGATGGACTCTCCACAAGTCTCGATCCCTTACAGACTCGAGCACCCGTTCCTAAGACCAAAATACCTGTACTCTCAGACAGAACGTTTCGGGGCAGTACTTATACAAGTCCCGGCCCAGTGCAGCTGCTAGAAGTTAAGGCTAACAAACCAAAAGTCACAGTGAGCAGGAATCAATGAAAGAGGCAGAGCTTCTTAAAAAGATTTACGAGAGTATAATCTATATATTTTTTTCGCAGGGTCGAGCCTTTGGAAGTACCTTCTCTCTTCCGACACAAGGAGTCAAGGCTACCGAACCATTTTCCTCGGTAAGCAGAAATCGGGGGAGTGGATCTAGATATCTTTTTGTGGAAAGAAATTTGGGAAAAGAGCATTCACTTGATTATATTGTTTATTCCCCAGACTCGAACCCCTACAAGTCCGGACATCTTACTCAATCAACCTCGTACTAAAGCCAGAGGATCTGTATCCTCGGGGGTCAGTAATCGCGGAAGTCTGTCCACAAGTCCAAGTTACATAGAAAGACCCAAGACCAGCGTACCTGTGTCCACAAGTCCAAGTTACATACGAAGACCTAAGACCAGCCAGGATCGAGCCTCCGCAAGTCCCAACCGCTTTCAGAGACGAGGACCAAAAGATCAAAAGCCTGTGTCCTCGATTAGCAAGAGTGCTTTCAGAAGTCCCGGCACTGCACAGACTAGAGGACCTTATCCGAAATCGAAAAAACGCACATCCCCGGTGAGCAAGAGAGCTTCCAAAAGCTTTGAATCTGTCTCTTTAGGAAACGAGTCATCCGAACATGTATTCTCGGTAAGTAGGGGTCGAGAGAGGAGTGCTTCTTTAGAGGCCTTACTTGATTAAATTATATATTTCTAAGAAGCGAGCTCCCGCAAGCCCTGTTCCTGCGAGGACACCAGGACCTAAACCAAACCATAAGAATCAAGGCTTTGCCTCCAAAAAGCCGGGTCGCATTCCGACAAGGGAAATGAAATGCATTGATCAGGCAACAGGCATCCATGATGGAATTGAGATCTATACGAAGCCGGAATTCCGTTCAAAGCAGACATTAGAATGCTCACCCTCTACGAGCCCGGACCGTAAGTCTCCGTTGGCGCCCAGAAATAAGTACCAGACTTCTTTAATAGCGGAGCTGCAATCAAATAATTTGTCTCGACTGCTTAATAATCTCTTGTATCCCGTAGGAAGTCTAGCCCTCCAAACTGAGTTGGCCGATAAGCTGGACAGACGTAATCGCCACATAAGCGAACTGGAGATGAAACTGGTGCAGAACCAAAATTTGATCTCCGAGCAGTCACTTCGTCTGGCCGAAAGTGAAGCCGTCCAAAAAGCCAAAGACGTGGCCTTGGAACAACTAAAATCTGAGCTTTCTACGGCCAAGAATGAGTAAGTAAAAATGGGATTTTAAAGCTGTACTTGTGCTGTGAGCTATGATCAAGCTTTCTATTATATCCACGTTTCCCAAAGTTATCTTCCCAGTATGTCTTTCATACTTTCAATTCTTCGCAGATATGACCGCCACATAAGCGAACTGGAGATGAAACTGGTGCAGAACCAAAATTTGATCTCCGAGCAGTCACTTCGTCTGGCCGAAAATGAAGCCGTCCAAAAAGCCAAAGACGTGGCCTTGGAACAACTAAAATCTGAGCTTTCTACGGCCAAGAATGAGTAAGTAAAAATGGGATTTTAAAGCTGTACTTGTGCTGTGAGCAATGATCAAGCTTTCTATTATATCCACGTTTCCCAAAGTTATCTTCCCAGTCTGTCTTTCATACTTTCAATTCTTCGCAGATATGACCGCATGCATTTACGCTTGAGGGAAGCCGACTTCGGACTGGAACAGGCCACCTGTAAGGTGAACAAGTACTTAGAGCGGAGCACTTTAATGGAGGATGAGCTTGAGAAGGCTCGTGATAAGATCAATTACCTGCAAAGGCAGCTAAAGGACGCAGACACAAAAGCTGAGATTAATTGCCAATCTAAAGATCAGCTGCGTAAGGATGTGGAAAGGATGCAGGAGCAGCTGGCACTGGATTCCAAAAGAATTCAAAACTTGCAACAGAGCGAAAAAGACTTGAGGGGAGACTTGGAGAACAGGGACAGGCTCATTACCCAGGTTGATCGCCGATTGATCCCATTGATAGGTCTGCCTGGACTTATCCTGCTTCTCCTGCTCCGCAGATAAACCACGAGCTTGCCACCAGGGAGGAAGAATTTCGAAACCTTTTCGAAACCCTCAAGAACAAGCACACGCAACTGAGGAGCCAGGAGCTAAGCATCAAGCAGTTGGAAGAGCGGAATGCCGCCTTGCTAAAGACAAATAAGGAACTCAAAAACGATTTGTGAGTAATTTAAACACCTCCTGACTATATTAGAATAATGATACATTTTTTAAAGGCGTTACTATTCCCAAATGATTATTGCCAATGATGGCAAACCCTTTTTCGAAGAAGTTCCGCCTGGTATTAATCCGAACCTTGCTGACGGGCTGGTTCCGAGTCCAGAAGAAGAGTCTCAGCACAAGCGAAAGCTGAAACGCAGGGAAAAGTAGACTAGTATTCCGAAAGTCCATTTCTGGTATTTAAATATATAAAAATTGTTAATATTTATAATTTAACAGGAAATACATCAACTTCGTAGCCAAGATCTTGTGAAATTTACATTTATAGTTGTTAAATACATCAATACTTATTACCGACACGTTGGTTGTTTACCAGCTCTAATGACTGTGCTTTTCTCAAGTCGGGAAATCCCCCTTTACTCTGTCAGATTATATAAAAATAGTAATAAAGGCACACAAGTCTCCGTTTACACACATTTCTTTCTATCGGTTTTAATTCCAAGAGTACCGGATTTGTATATATCAATGTTTATGATATGGAACACGTTTATTTATACTAAAAGTAAAATATAAAATTAGAAAATGACCATAAATTATAACCCTTTCATTTTCTATAGCCACCTTTCTAGATTAAACTTTTTAAGTGGATTATCAGTGTTTTTTGTTTCATAATAATAATAAATATTAATCTATGACACCATTTTTTATAAAAATAACGCTTATTTTGTAGTGTAGTGTAATTTTCTTTATTTCCAGTGATTAGATTAACATTATATAGATTACTATTGGCAAGGGGCTGCGTTGAGGCAACCTTGAACCTAGCTCCCTTGGCTTTCCCCCTTCTCCTCCTCAAACGAAATTAGCCTGCATTTACTTCCGGTACGTGCGAAAACTGCTCGGCAACAGATTGAAGATGGAGGTGCACAGCACGGGATCAGAGCTCTGCAGCGGCTCCTCGGCTCCAACCCTTGCATCTATAGCCTGGGCAATGTATATAGGTATATCGTCGGTGGCAAACTCCCGGATAAACTGACGGCACACGCCGCAGGGAGTGGTAAAAGCATCCGGCTCATAGGCCAGGACAGCACCAACGGAAAACTCAGTGGCTCCCTCGCTCACGGCTTTCGTCAGAGCTGTTCGCTCGGCACAGGAGCAGGGGGTAAAGGCGGCGTTCTCCACATTGCAGCCGGCGAAGATTTGTCCGCTGTCCTTGGCCCGGAAGGCAGCGCCTACTTTGAAGCCACTATAGGGGACATAGGCACGCTGACGCACAGCAAAGGCGGCCCTTAATAGTTCCTGAACAGAGGGATCTAAAAGCCACAAAAGAAACAATACACGACACTTGAGATCTCTAAAATCATTTCTTTGGTTTTGCCAAGATCAAGTTCATTGTAGAGCAGGAAACTTACCCAGACTGCCGTAGGTGACCACCTCTTCCGGTTTCTCCGGGCGGGCAAAGTTTTTCGTTAGATGCGACATTATTATTTAATATTTTTAGCAAGTTGCGGAGGAGGAGAAGCAAAGGCACGCCTTGTTTTCTTAAAATTTTTTATATTTTTAGTCAAGGCGAGTGCGCGCGACTGTGTGCTTACTCTGTGCGGGTCCGCTGGCAAATGGACGGTTTGTAGTGACGCCGACTCGTGAAGTTGGCTATAACTAGCCCCCGCTCCTCCTCCGTGCTGTGACATAAATAAACATTTGGCCAACACACGCAGAGAGACAGAGAACAGTGGCGAGAGCGAGCTGCTGATAAGATGCCGTGTCGGAGCGCAACGATCACCAATGAAAACACACACAAACAGATGCGATTGCCTCGGATAGCTATTGAACAACAAATAACAACTACGACGATGGGGTGGGTTTTACGCTAAATAACAGAACATTAAATTTATGTATATATTGCACATGGTTTGCAGCTGCCCGATCAGTCTCCTTTCCCGCTATTTGCCGTTTGAGAAGCTAAAGCCGTTGGGCAGTAGTTGGAGCACGCTGGTGCAGAGCACCCTCAGGGGCAGATTGCTTGGCTTGGCGGCATACAGTGGAATGTCCTTGCCGTTGACAAACTCGGAGAGAAACTGCCGGCAAACGCCGCAGGGCGTGGTGAAGCCATTGTCCTGCTGGGCCACCACTGCACAGGCCACAAAGTCGCGTTTGCCTTCGCTGTAAATAAAAAGAATGATATAAGAATGGTTTTTAGGAATGTCTTAAATTTTTAATGTATTGTTAGCTATATTTTAACCTTAACTATTTATGTATTTTAGACTGAAATCCTTGTATATCATTATAAGAAATCGTCTGATCTTATTGATATTATATGAAAATCTCTATAATCAGTATCAAGATGGCCTATGACCCTGCAGATAGGCACATGTTCCACCCCGGGCTCGGGGTTGACCCACTGACCTACCTGATTGCCTTAACCGCTGCGGTACGCTCTGCGCAAATGGTGGTGGCATAAGCTCCGTTTTCTATGTTGCAACCCGAGTAAATAGTGCCATCGCTGGCCCTCAGGGCAGCACCCACAGCAAAGTTGCTATAAGGACAATAAGCCAGCTTCCTTGCCTCAGTGGCTGCGTGGATAAGCTCCTGGATTGAGGGATCTGGTTCGATTGATTGTCGAGAGATTAGGGAGCTTACTTTATGACGCGTCATCAGTTACCCAAGCTGTCGAACTCCCGCACATTGGGCTCGTCCCTTGCTCCATTGATAAACACCTGTGCCATGGCCGCAATTGGTTAATAATTGTTTATGAATATTAAGCAATAAACCGTCGCCAGCAGCTAAACACAAACAAACAGTTCAGTGGGACCAACTGTCTTTTCTAAAAATACACAAAAATACATTTATACAGTTACTTACAAACTTAAAATATGTATACAAATTAAGATTTAAATAAATAGGAAGAACAATAAATTTTTTAAGCATGATTTTATTAGGATAATAATTCAACAAAGCCTTGTCAACCCCTGAAATCAGGACGTTTTACAACACTGTTATTATCTTAAAAAAAATAAACATCCAGGTGTGCTTAATTTGTTTACAACAATACTTTCGCAGCGTCTCTGTTTTTCCGCTTATCAAAGTGTATTTCAGGCGGTAATCGGAAAAGGTTGGCGAACGATTTTGACGGGGTTTTACAACCCGAAACGAGCCAATTAGTGAGTGACTGTTCGTGGTTTCCCACAACGCGCATGATTCCCCCTTGTTCAGTGTAATAATAATGACAACGAACCCAAGTCAGCAGAGCCAGGAGGACGTGCAGATCACCATGGGCGGTGCAGGAGCAGGATCCGGAAATGCCGGTGTCCCGGAGAGGCTGGCTCCAATCAATCCAGCAGATCAGCGTTTTCCCTACTGCATCGTCTGGACACCCATACCCGTGCTAACCTGGCTTCTGCCCATGATCGGTCACATGGGCATCTGCACCTCAGCTGGCGTGATCCGGGACTTTGCTGGCGCCTACTTCGTCTCGGAGGACAACATGGCCTTCGGTCGGCCCACCCGTTACCTTCGATTGCAGCCCAAGTTGGTAGAGGGCGGCAGCTATGCCTGGGACGAAGCGGTTTCGAAGGCGTCGGTGCTGTACGGCACCCGAATCCATAACATCTTGTGCGACAACTGCCACTCACATGTGGCGACAGCACTCATCAATATGCGATACAAGAATAGCACAAGCTGGAACATGCTAATTCTGAGCATGTGGCTCTTCTTCTGCGGACGCTACGTTGGCTTTGGAGGCGTCCTTAAGACTTGGCTACCTTTTGCCATTCTCTTGACCTTGTGCATCCTTTTGGGCGTCTACTTTTAAGGGATAAACATACAAAATATGTTACCTTCTTGTAATTTAATTCCTTTTTAAGTATTTTCAATAAAATGTATTTCTAAAAATTATGGAGTTGGACATTTACGAATTTGTTCCTTTAAGTAACATTTATTCACTGGGTGGTGCTAGCCCACTTAAATGCTTGTTAACATGGTGTATCTCTTAACTCTATTGCCTTAAAAATCTAGTTCTCCACTGCGCGCGTTATTTCGTCGGCCATTTCAAGCAGCTTCTTCCACTGCTGTATAGATAGCGAGATGCCCTTCTTGCCTGGAAGAACTTCGCCGTTCTTCTCATAGTGCTCGCGAATGTCCACCATCTTGCGGCCGCGGAACTCGTTGATGCGTACCTGACGCAGCTTTTCCAGGACCCAGGGTCCATCGCTGCCAGAGCCGCCTGAAACAGCCTTCTTGGCGCCCTCTGCAGCCGGTGTCTCCTTGGCTTTCTTACTTGCCGGTGGATTGCGCTGCAATGGGTTGTTATTAAATCTAGTTTAGGGGCTACTTTTCGTTTACTTACGTCTTCGGGTCCGCTGTCACTCTCCGAAGAGGAGGACTTTTGCTTCTTAATCTTTGGCATGATTCGGCTTCTTACTTTTAATAAATGCAGAAAAAGTAGAAAATTCGCGCTTGCTAGTCGGTTAGTGTTACCGCCCTCGATTTATCAAAGTGTTGAGAAACGAGCGAAGCCAGAGACGGTTATACGGCGCAAATTTGCTCGATAGTTTTTATTTTTTTCCAGTGCATTCCTCTATGGGAAAAGAATAGCATATGACATGTTGTATTGAACAAAAATATCTAAATGAACAAAGAAAATGCACTCCCTTTTCATACTAAACTATCGATAACTTTCGCTCACAACACTTCTGCACACTGGCATCACCGGCGTCACTAGAGAAGGCGCATTTATTAATTTGTAGTTTTCATTCAAGTTAAAGTTTTACGGCGGCAGCGCACATCTGTAAGAATAAAGTGAAACTAGATTTTTAGACTTATATATATATCCTACTTCAATAGTGGTAAGTGTGCGCATACCGGTAATACAACTTGCAAGAACTAACATCGCTTTTTTCGCATATCGCGTGCTTGTGTGCGTGCGGCGTCGGCTGTGCAATTTTTTTTTTGTTCTATAAAATAAGTCCGTTCTCTATTAAAATACAAGAAATGGGAAAGAAGTCTGACAATCCCGAAGTCACCAGCAACGCCTCCGATGAGGAGGAGGAGGCAGAGTACGCAGTAGAGAAAATCATCGACAGGCGTGTACGGAAAGGGAAGGTAAGTGTTCCGCGCCAGAATTCGCCCACTGTGCCGCTTCATCTTTTGTTTTCACCCGCAGGTTGAATATTATCTGAAGTGGAAGGGTTATGCCGACACCGAGAATACCTGGGAGCCGGAGAGCAACCTGGACTGTCAAGATCTGATCCAGCAATATGAGCTTGGCCGAAAGGACGAGGTAAGTGCTTCTTTGGGTACAGTTGTGCTCGATCTGTTGCTCAATACATTTCTCTCTCTATAATCCGATGCTGCGCAGGCGGAGAAAGCGGCTACTTCTTCCTCTAAGAAAGATCGCCCAAGCAGCAGCACCAAGGGCAAGGACACATCGGCGCGCTCCAGCACCGCTTCCACGTCCTCGAGCAGCAAGCGAAAGTCCGAAGAACCAGGTAAGCAGCGTTCGGGATTCTATAACTTGAGTATGTTAATGGGTTTGACAGGGCAATAAAAGACTCTAAAAGTACACTTTCTTTAGCATGAGAAACAAATTTTTGCGCGCCCAATTATTGAAAATATATTCGAATGTTTTTCCCGTGATGGGTCTAAGGACAATAGAAAGACCACTGAGAACCAGGTAGGCATTCCTTAAGAGAATGAGTGTTTTGCCGCTATAAATCTAGGGAATCATACCTACATGTTCTCCGCACAAAAAGACTACTCAAAAAAAGGAAGAAATCCAAAAACTACCTTCATTTTGTTACCACACGCAAAGATGCGCTATGGTTAATTCACACTAATGATTTATAAAAAGTACAGTTAACCCCGAAAAACGATTATGATCTGGCAGATTTCTAGATACTAAAAGTCTTGGAGAGCAATCTCTATCTCATTGTATTTATATCTTTTTTTTAATATATCGTCTACATCAAACAGAATATTTGTTTATCGCCGATACTTCGGATCAAACTTCATTCTAAATAGAAAATATCTAATATTGTTATAGTTAAGAAATAATCGCATATAAGTTTTCCTCGATTAATTGAAAATATCCCTTCTTCCCTCAGTACAAGTTAGCAGTAAAGCTAAGCGCACCATGGAGGCGGACCAGGATAGTGGCGATTCCATGCCGTCTGGCGGAACCGGCTTTGATCGTGGCCTTGAGGCTGAAAAGATTCTCGGGGCTTCCGATAACAACGGGCGTCTTACGTTCTTGATTCAATTCAAGGGCGTGGACCAAGCGGAAATGGTGCCCTCGAATGTGGCCAATGTTAAGATCCCCCAAATGGTGATTCACTTCTACGAAGAACGGCTGTCGTGGTACTCAGACAATGAGGACTAGGACCCGCGCACACCCAAGTCTTGGAACATAGAGTTTATAGATCATGAGAAGAGTCACTCGAGTATATTTAACCATTACCGCGATCAATTCGATCACACGGTGTGCGAAAAACATTAATTTTATTAAAAGATTGTAACTTTCAACTATTAAAACCAACATACATTCATGTGTTTACATTCAAATGTTCAAATTGTCCTTGGAAGACATATGTGGCATATGGCGGAAATATGTGTTGTGGGTAGTTTTATTTCAAAACTGTTTACCTAAGAGACCTTTAGTGGGGTTTTCCAATTTTCTGTATAAGAAGACCTTTAACTAATGCTTACTTTTCTGACATGAATGGCCACTGAATATAAATTTATTAATATTTGTTTATTATAATTTTTTTTTGAAAATAAAATTTTTTAAATATCACTAATAAAAAATTCCATAAGTATAAATTCAAAATTGTATTTCAAATTGAATTTAGGCATTTAGTAGCTTATTGGCCACACTGCACTCGGAGTTCTCCAGGACATTGCCGCAGCAGGACCAGTGCCGCCGACCCGGATGGCCGGGATGGCCATGCCCACAGCCACTGTAGCCCGGCATGCGCCCCTCGCATGAGCACTTGATACTTCGACTGCCCTTGCCCGAGCAAAAGGAGCAACAGTGGTAGATCCCAGTGTGCGGACGCACTTGTCGCGCCTGAAAGGTGAAGGGGCTGCCCTTGATGGGACGCTCATTAATCGTAATTGTCAAAATCAACGAGCCCTGGGAGTCCGGCGTAAAGGAAATATTGTAGGTGCCATCTCGGTTGTCTGACACTTCGACGGGCAGGAACTTTGAGTTGCAATCTTTATACTTGATCATGCAGTTAATCTCCAAACCTCCATGGCAGAGCGAGACACCATCGGCGTCCCGGGAGTGCAGAAGGAGATCTGCCTTCTTGTGGAGCCGTAGCTGGGAAAAGCCCTCCCATTGCAGGGTGCACAGACCGGGCTCAACCACTTGCATGGTGATAATGCCATACAAGGGAATATCTCGTTGATCCTTGGTCGAAGGAGCACGGATTTTGGGAAGGAAGTGGAGTGAATCAGAGATCTGGAAGGAGTATTAAAGTATTATAGAATCAACTTAGATTAGAAAGTATTTCTCCAACCTTGGGGTCCACTGGCGGCTTGAACTGCTGGCAGAACTCCAAGCGCCTAAGCAGAATTCCCACAAAACTGAGGACCTCGACGTCAGCGCCGATGTCACAGAGCTCTTGACTAAAGCGTACTGCCTCCATTGCCTGCTGCGTGCGTTTCTCTAAAGGAAGTTTTCAAAAGGTTATCAAAGACAATAATAATTCAAGTTGCAAGCTCACCCAAATCCAACTGCTGCTTGAGTACAACCTCCACCTTGGACTCCCTGGCCCTGCTAATCTGCTGTAGTAGCGTCCTCCTATGCACTTCCAAGGCCTCCATGTAGCTCTGCATATACCGCTCTACCTGGCTCTGTATATCATCGCATCTGGCATTGATTCCTCGCGCGATCTCGTTTAATCTCTCTATGGAATGCTCTGCATATTGGCAGAGAGGACGCGTCTGATCCGTGGCTTCCCTTAGCTGCTTTCCCTGGTGAACAATGGCGCGAGATATGGTCTCATGGCGATGACCCTTATGGAGCAGCACCAGGCAATCCGTGCAGGCCAACTGCCGGCAGAGAGTGCAAAAGGCCTTCAGCTCGAAGTTCGTATGAATGCCGCAGCGCAGGACCAACTTGCTGCTATCCCCTAAGCCCAGTTGCTGCTGCTTCTGCTTCCGGGCTCTTCTCAATTCGAGAATGCTGCGCATCCGGTGATTGGCGGTGCTACGTTGCCGCTCGTGCGCCTCCTTGCACAGCGTGCAAAGGTTGAGGGTGCAGCTGATGCAATGGTACGTGGCCTGGATAGGGATGGGTTCTAATTATTCTGGATATATTCTATACGGAGGAGGACCTACACTGATCTCCTCGGTGCAGAGGGAGCACCAGACTCTCGCAATCACATCCTCTCCGGCTTGCAAACGCAGCAACTCGATCCTTCTAACCAACAGATAATTCTGAGGCAGCTGACGCACTCCACCCAAGGGAAGATCCGTGGGATAGTTGCAGATCTGGCAGCGAATGCAGCGGCTGGCCACTTCGCTTACAAAACTGCCCGTCAACCGAGTGCCAAAGGAGCTCGTCGTTGAGCGCTTGCCCTCGCTCTTGGACTGAAAGAAATAATCTTAGAAGATGCTGCCTTTGCGAGTTCATAGTCTTACCCGAATCACCAGACGGTCCATTGACTTCTTTCTTCTCAGGCTTAAGCTAGCTCCTCGCTGCCTAGCTGGAGAGACAGTCGCCGTAAGCTCCAGACTGGAGCCACCTCCCATCTCCGACCGCAAGCTGTAGGTGGAGGGATCTTCGCTTCGATCCCACATTGACTCCTCCTTGAAATTTTCGCTGACCAGACACTGCAGGCAGAAGGAGTGGAGGCAGTGCAGGGTCCTCGGATCGGTGTACACATCCAAACAGATGCCGCACTTTAGGTCGTCCGTAAAGGTCACCGTGCTCTCCGGCGGCGTACTCGGTCTCAAGGTGATGCTGGGCGAGGGCGAGGGGATCCCTCCAGGCGATGGACTCCTGACCAGTGGCGATGGTGCATCAAAGATCTCTGGCCTTGGGGTAGCGTCCAAGAGGAGTCGCGGGAGCAGTTCCAGCTTGGGTTGTACTGTATCCGGCGTTGGAGGTGAAATCCTTAGCTCCGGTGAGGCCTTCAGGCTTAGCAGCCGCTTCGGATGCAGCTGCTGCTGCTCCTTGGCCTTGATGGGCTGTGCCACGGTGGCATTGCTGGCCTGACTGCTGCTGCTGCTCTGCACGGACACGGACGAGGCGGCACTAAGAATGTTATCCAACAAGGACTCCGGAGAGGTGGAACTCCCTCCACCGGCCAGGCTGCTGCTGGGTTCACTGCCACTGCCACTGTCCTGCGCCTGCCCAAGGGGTTCCTCGCTAGTGGGCAGCGCTGTCGAGATGCTAGCTTGTCCCAAGGTCCGGGAACGTCGAATGGAATGGGTAAATCCCAAGACTGGCAGCTTTGGTATGATGGCTACCTCTGCTTCCGTTACCTCCCCCTTGGGCGCAATGGTGAATGCGAAGAGTTGCGGGGCTGACTTGCGACGCACTGCATCCGCCGGCGAGGCTGAAGCTTCTAGAGTTTTTTGTGGAGCTTGCGTGGTCTTCCGCAGCATAATCTTGGCCGAGCTTAGCTTCAGCTTGAGCTTGCCCTGGCCACCCAAGGGAGGTGGAGAAGGAAGCGGCGGAGTTGCTATCACCTCGACATCCCCCTGGATGCGTTCATAGTCGATGGGCTGACTCTTGTTCTGGCTGACGATACTCGTCTTTCGCTTGAATGCTATCCTGGAGGGGCTGGCCTTATTGCTCATTATGTTGCCAACTTATGCAACAATCTCGTCCAGCTCGGGACGCACAACGGACCACGGAGCTCCCTCGCGTTGCAATTGGCACTGCAACTAAGATTGGGTTCGGACTGGCTGGTTGCCTCTAATCCAATTAGATTCCACAAAAGGCGGTGAGAAGTGGTAAAAGTCTGACACTGACAATTGTGCAATTATCTGTTGTGGTTGCTCATTCTAAATAGTAGCTATTGATTGCCTCTCTTTCCATTCATTCATCGACATGATAAACAAAGTCACGACAGTAAAAGCCATTTCTATGAATTTATTCGGATCCCCTTTATTTAACTTTATCGTTAATTAATATGTATGTTTACTTTCTAATACAAAACCAATCCAAGGATTTACAAGGATTGCGATCCTTTCAGAGCGGGTGGCATATCCTCTCCTTTCGTCATGGATAGCCTTTGAATTGCAGTTTGCCACTGCATTGGGTGGGATGCGTGATGGTAGATAGGGAGAGTGTTTTCACTCTATTAACGTTTTGTGCTTGGATTTGAAAATAAATAATAGGTCAGTTACTCATGGGTATATAAGAGGTAATATAATTTACAATATATGTATATTATTCGATATCCTTTCAGATTCCTTACCAAAAATGCTTTAGGCACCGTCTAAAGGTAAATGCAGAAAACCTTTAAATTTTCTTTTAAAATCCACAAATAATTAAATAACCAGTTAAGCATTAGATTATAAATATTTAAATTCTTTAGACAGCTTTTATGTTTTTTATGTCTAGACTAGTAAACTTTAAAAGCAAAACTTTCAACAAATGCTAATTCTGTTTGTTGAATATTCCAGTTTTCTCTGACCTGCACTAAGTTGTTATAAATTGCTAATATGATATGAAATTTTTATTTTATTTTAGGAATATTATGGAGCCCAAGCCGGTTCCTTTTTTCTCATTTAAATACAATTGTGAATATTTTGTTTAAAATATTGTTCCTCTGTACAATGGCATCTCTTTGCTTAAGTTCAGTTTTCTCGCCATCCGTTACCCGATCGAACGGTCAAGTCTCCATTGACATAATCCAACGAAGATTACAACAACGGAAGCTCACTCTCTCTCTCTCTCTCTTTGTCGCCCTACGTCTTTCCCACTCTCTGCTTCACTCTCTTTAACTTTCATACTATTACATGCTTACTCTCTCTTACTCTCTCCTCCCACAGGCAAAATAAATGGGTGGGAGAGGGAGCTTTTCATACCCTCTAATCGTAAGATGCTTGGTTATTTTGGGTTTGCAGAGGAGTTATTTAAAAATTGAAAAAAAAAGGAAGAAAAATCATAGTATTAAATTGTGAAGGAAGTACTCTGAGGTACTTCTGTAAAATTAGGAATTCCAAGATGCGCGTAACTTACGAGAATGGTATCTGTTGGTCGGTACATGACATCAATCGAGCAGCTGGTGCTGGCCCAGTGCCTGGTATATTTGCGGCTTGCTCACACTCATCAGCTGCAGTTCGGGAGAATCGGTCGTGTTGTTGGCTCGGACGTGGAATACTTGAAAGAATCGAATCGCCGCACAGAATACGCCGACAAAACTTTCCTTTCACTCACTCTCGCTTTCCAACTCCGCGATTTTTGATTACAAGAGTGTCGTGCTTGAAGAGAATCATTAACAAAAAATTCTCAATATTGAACGAAATTCCCACAATACATTACGTTTATACAATATTTGTTGTTGTTAGTTTGCTGTTGCCTGCTGTTTATCACGCTTTGCTTTTGTCGCTGTATTCGTAAGGGACGCACATTTTCCGATTTGCTTTGCTTTGCCGCTGCTCCAGTTCTGGAAGCCACCCCCGCCTCCGGTCTTTGGTAAAATGGAATCGGTGAGTATATTCGCACCTTTCGCCGGTACTGGAATATGCAAAGGTATACGTTTAGACACTGAGCAGGTTGGGTAGAGGGGGAAGCGGCATCTGAGTTACAAAGTCCAAGTCCAGGGCGATAATGCCTCTAGAGATATTGCGTAAAAGGTTGAAGTCCCAACACAGACGCCGCTGAGATTGGATCGGATGGATCCTCCACTCAATCACCTGGAGTTCCTAAATAAATATATTTAATGTTGTTTGAAAGCCTTTCTAGGCTAAAGAATCTCTTTAGCTTTTTTCAAATCTCCCGATTCAACAGATTTTAGATTAACCATATTATTATATGTTTTATAACCCACTATTATACATACATATATATAATATAAATATTAATAATAATCTCATGTAAGTTATGCAAAAAGGTAAAGTCTCTGACACTTTGATTTGAATTGATGAATATTGGGCTGACATCTGCTGATAAGACCTGACAATTCCCATGACTCCGCAGGGAGTCTTTTGCTATGAGTTTAGAGGCTAAAGTCTCTCCACCTGCTCCGATTAAATCCGAAGTACTTTGATAGGGGAATGACCGAAAAACATGTGAATGGAGCTGATATAGAATATTTTATTTTGGGTTAATATATAACGAAACGACTTGAGATAATTGCTAATGGCATCATGATAAGCATTACTCTTGGAACAGTCTGATCTCATTTTAGGGGGGTTATTACTGACTGTAGATTACCTACAGCAATTACGATTATATCCTCATAGTCCCAAAGACGCCGTTTCAAGTTCATTTCGCGCACCTGTTCACACAGATGGATCTAAGATTGGAAATCTCAGTACCGGTTGTAATAGGTCCCATTGCCCACATAAAATAACAATTCTTACCTAACTTTACGCCATACAGTAATAAAGATATTTCAAGTTAATAGGGGCATAAAATGTACCTCTTTGAAGGCATGCTAAATAACCCATGGTTTTAAATATTTTTATTATAAATATTGAATACTTTTATTCCCGTCCAGATGGAGACTAGGTCCCCTACGGAAAGCTACCGTTTCAGTAGCATCGACTACATTGTCTTCCTGGGCATGGTTGTATTATCCACTGGTACCGGGATCTATTTCGGATGCATCAAGTGAGTCGCCTTTACACCTTGATCCCATCCCGATGGCATGCCAACTGATTTGCGTTAATTATAGGAAGAGCAAGAAGAAGCTAGAGGAGACGGAACCCACTTTACCCACCACCAACGGTACGCCACAGAGACGGAAACATGATTTCGGATCGGAGAAGATGAGCGAGTATCTGTTGGGATCACGCAATCTGAAAGTTTTCCCAGTCGCTATGAGCCTGATAGCCAGGTGGGCTTTGCATTGCACTATAATTCCCCACACTCCCACACTCTGTAATCACTATCTATCTCCCCAGCTATATATCGGGCGTCACGATACTGGGCACCACCTCGGAAATCTACAATTATGGCACGCAATATTGGTTTATAGCCATAGCAATAGTGCTCCAAGGAATTGCCGTCTCCTATGTCTATATACCCGTGTTCGCGGCTCTTCAAGTGGGCTCTTCGTATGAGGTAGGAGTCATTCATAAACTACTTGAAACCCATTTGATTTATTTACAACCCTAATTAGTTTAGGACTTTCTAGTCTAAATACAGTATCTAAGTTAAGGTCTTCTAGATAAGAGAAAATATAAGGTTTCTGGTGGATAATATTGATTTTATGTATATTTGACGCGAAAGCTTATTCCTTCTATAAATTATGTTGTGAAATATGTATGTACATAAAAATGTACGATAAATTTATATTTTGCCCAACATTTTCGAAAAAAAAAGAGTTAATTGAATAAAAGTTTTAATGTCGGCATTTAACGTTAATTGCGTTAATGTTAACTTTTTGTATACTTAACATTTATATTTAGTAAAATTCTCGATGCTTTCGATGTTATATTGAGTGATGTTTGGTTGAGTTTTGATAAGACTGATATACTACATTCTTGAATATGTTTACTTCCTGCCCCTTTCACCGCCTCCTGTTTCTCTCCCCATTTCCCAATCAATGGCATTGTACGGAAAGCGTAGTGAACATTTTAATTAACTGAGAACCGGCGGAGACCCCTTGCCTCAAGTGGAATTTTGTGGACTTTGGTCTCGCCCACTTGTTGCGACATGGAACCGATATGATTAATTATAAAGTATTTCGGTTCGGTTGCCACTTGACAAATGGGTTAGGGAAAATTAGTTGCCAAGAAACTGTTATTGCCAAATCAATACTGCTGTTTTGAATCCTAATCTTATTTATTTTTCAGTACCTGGAGATGCGATTTCACTCTGTAATAAGAAGCATAGCATCGTTTATGTTTATTCTGGATGAGGTGAGATTCTTTATGATAAATCTTTTAACTTAAAAGTGAAAACATTACGGATCCTCGGTTGGTTTCAGATCCTATTTCTTCCCTTTATTGTGTATGTGCCTTCTATAGCTCTCAATCAGGGTAAGATTTTGTATACTTGGAATTCTGATTATTTTATTTGAATTTCTCGCTAATCTTGAGCTAATCTTTCAGTTTCAGGCATTAATCTCCATGTGATTGCAGTGGTGATTGTGGTCGTTTGTGTTTTTTACACCTTTGTGGTAGGTTTCACGGATTTTAGCTTTATTCTTAATAATGTCTATTTGCATATTTTTAAGGGAGGTATCAAGGCTGTAGTCCATACGGATGCCTGGCAAACGATGGTCATGTTTTTATCCGTTATGGCCGTAGCTATCTTGGCCACCTATTATGCCAACGGCCTAGACGCCCTGTTCGATGATGCTGCCAAAGGTGGACGGTTGATTTTTAACAATACAAATCCCTCGCCCTATGTTCGTCACACAGTTTGGAGTGTTCTCATCGGTGGCTTCTCCTATTGGACCTCGTTTAATGCTGTGAATCAGACCATGGTGCAGCGGTATATGTCATTGCCCTCGCTGAAGAAGGCTCGTGCTTCCATGGCTATATTTACTATTGGCGTGACGGCCTTTGTCTCCGTTTGTTGTTATGTGGGACTGCTGATCTTTGAGATGTACAAGGACTGCGATCCTCTCAGTGCCGGATTGATTACGGTAAGTGATTTATATATAATTTATATAATACTTCTGTAGCTTAACCGGCTTCCCCCTTCAGCATGACGATCAACTCCTGCCGCTGTTTGTGGTGCAAAGTGTGGGTCACATCTACGGAATGCCTGGCTTGTTTATAGCCGGAATATTCGGAGCTGCCTTAAGCTCTCTTTCCGTGGTCTTGAACTCAACGTCCCTAGTTATTCTAGAGGATATCGTTCGGGGCTGCTTCAAGATGCAACCCAGTGAGAGGGCCTCTACCATTTTGGTTAAGTCCACGATTATTGTGCTTGGCATAGTAGCCCTATCCCTGGTCTTTGTCCTGGAGCAACTGAGCGGAATCTTGAGCATTTGCACTTCAATGACAGCCATCGCAGCTGGGACCACTTTTGGCCTGTTCACTCTGGGAATGCTCGTTCCCTGGGCTAATACCGTGGGCACTGCTGTGGGTGGCATTGCTAGTGCCTTGCTCGCAGGCTGGATATCATTCGGCACGCAGTTCACCATTGCTGCTGGGGAATTGAACTCTCAGAAGCTGCCCGTATCCGTGGAGGGATGTGTGGGCAATGTCACGCTCCCCGAGAATATGTGGGTGGACGAGGAAAAGGTGTTTCCGTTGTATCGCCTGTCCTATCACTGGATAAATCCCATTGGTGTAGCCACGGTAATTGTAGTCGGTGCGTTGGTTTCCCTGGTTACCAGGCCCACGAATACCAAGACGCTCGATCCGGATTTGATATCGCCGGTGATTCATAGGTAAGCATTGTAGGGATACCTGTGATTTAGAGAATGATACAAGCTTTATTTCTAGATTTCTTCCAAAGGAGTGCTTCGAGAGTCGCCACACCCATACGCAGGCGCACAAAAACCTCTTGTAATCTAAGGAATACTCTTACTTCCTGTGCCAAGCCAAAGGGAATTTAAGCTCCTATATAAATATTCCACAGAACCCCTACTTGTTGGTCTAGTTAGTAGATTTAGTTAAATGTAAATGTAGCCTAGTCTGTAGTCTATCGAAACCGAAGTACAGGAACCTATGAATCTGCGTAGGGTAATTATTGTATTATAGCATTAGCTTTATTAAGTGGTTCTGTTCTTATTCACTGTCTTATATCCACTTTCCAGCCTAAGTTGCATGATTCTTTGGCATTTGTTGTCGACAGCAGACTGTGTCTCATAACGTATTCCGTGTGACTTTACAAGCATTTTGTCTGTGATAAATTCAATAAATATATCGTACACGATGTCCTGGCATGCTCTATGGAAATTATAAATCATTTTTAAGCAATGGCAAATCTGGAGTGATATGACAATTGTCTGGACCTGAAATCTTTAATCTGGCTTTGTCTAGTGTCTAAACTATGCCCCATTCAGGCGTAAATCACAAAAGAGGATGCAGTTTGTATACTTTATCTTTTAAGGTTTCTATAACTAATTGTCCTTCCGTGGATCTGGTGACTTCTGGGTCTTTTTCCATATGCACTGGCGAAGCCGGAACGCAATAACAATAAGGCAGAGGATGCCAGCACTTAGGTAGCTATTAAAGACGAACTGCTGCGGCAGCATTTTGCACTTGGCAACCACGTAGTCGTCGGGGGTTATCGTGGCCTAACGAAATATGAAAGGATTAGTCTTAGATTAGAGTTTACCTTCCCTTTTGTACCCACCAGCATGAAGCTGGGATTGACTTTGTTCCGCCAGCTGAAGGACGCCACCGTGTACTCGTTGATGCCCAATCGATTGACACTGTGGCAATAGTGGTGCGAATGGCCCGCAAAGGCGAGTCTCGGTTTCAGCAGGTCACCCAGCATGTCCGTAGCATCCTTGGACAGAACGTGGAAGCGCTCTCGGAAGCCCTCTATATAGGGGGCATCATGCTCCTGGCACGCGGCATCCGAGACGCGGTATGTGGGAAAGTGCTGCAGCAGGATGGGCTGGCTATATGGATGCCGCCGCGTACGTGCGCACTCCGCCTCCAGCGGATACTTCATGCAGTGGAGAGTGCGCGAGATGTTCTTCAACTGATCCTCGGCCTGCGTACAGAACATACAGCCATCCGCTTCCATGGCCATCGAGTTGATCAGGACAAAGTGAATCTGCTTGATGGTATACAAGTTTACCAGCGATTTGTTCAGATAGTTCTCGAATCGCACCATGAAGAAGGGATGCATTCTGGAAGATAATTGGATTATTAGGTTCGTGGTTCATGAAAAAGCATAACAAGAATATCTAATCTGAGCGATACTTACTTATAGTGAAAGCCGACGTCGTGGTTACCCACAATGCTGATAAGCGGTATACCCGGCGGCAGGTGGAACATCTTTAGGTACCGCCACACATACTCCTGAAACTGCTTATCGCTCACCATATCGCCCTCATCGAACAAATCGCCGAGGACAAAAACAACATCAGGCTGGAAGAGCCGCGACGCTGCCCGGAAAGCCCGCGTCATGTGCCATTCCCGGTACAACTTGTCCAGCCAGTGACCGCGATGTGGCCCCAGGAGATGCGGATCTGCTATAATCATAGCTCGCAGCGGATCGTCTACGTATTTCTTCCGCTTAATTTCCGGCCATTTGCACTTTTGCAGAACCACAAAGTCAGCCACATATTCGCAGAAGATCAGGGCGCAAAGCACGATCACAAAGCAGGCGTACAGCCATCGCATTTTGATCTTCGTTTAACTCCGTCTTCTATTAACTCCTATTTCATTGAAGAAAAGTGTTAAGCGGGTTATTACGATATTATTTTAGTTATTTGGTTTCAAGGTTCACGCATTTAAACTGAAAATCGGTTATAATTTGTTCTTTCTCCACAGCACATGTTCATTAGGCACATTTTCAGGGCAATCGCGAATAAGAACATAATAATAAGTTTTTAATTTGTTTACTAGGCTATTAGTATGACCGCATATCGAAAAATTGCCAATTATTCCAAACAATATACCAGACAAATACCAAAACCAATTTCAGCCTGGCTTCGCTTTTTCTTTTTGGTTTTCATGGAAGAACTTTTCTGCATTTAAAACTCGATTTCCAATTTTTTAACCAATTTTTGTCAATTTTGACGAAAGAAATGGGTACATTTTTGGCCCGAAAATCTCGAACTTCTTCAGTGGTTTTTTGATCGTAACTTTGCTCAAACTCAAAGGATTTCAGTGTGGTTTGGTTTTTTCTTCTTAGTTTTTAATGGAGAACATTTCTGCATTTAAAACTCGATTTCTAAATTTTGGCCAATTTTTGACAATTTTGACGATGTAACCCCTTTCATTTTGTTGAAAAAAATGGGTACATTTTTGGCCCAAAAATCACGATCTTCTTCAGTGGTTTTTTGATCGTAACTTTGCTCAAACTTAAAGGATTTCAGTGTGGTTTGGTTTTTTCTTCTTAGTTTTTAATGGAGAACTTTTCTGCATTTAAAACTCGATTTCTAATTTTTGGTTAATTTTTTACAATTTTGATGATATAACTCCTCTCTCTCTTGATCTATCCTACTCTCTATCCATCTCACATCTATATATAGAGGCGGCTGTGGCGCACAGCAAAGTAAAATAATTCAAAATGTTATTTATTTTAAAATAAAATTACAAGCTTAAGATACCTAAGCGGACAGTTTATTCTGGAATATTGTTGATAGTGCATTGTATGCCTCCTAAAAGCTGGTTTAAAAGAGATCGTAGAAATAGTTTAGTCCCTGACCCAGTTCCCAGATGGAAATCCCAGTGCCCAACTCATGGGCCAGCTTGATGCGCTCATTAATGGAGTACAAGGTGGGATAGAACACAATGTGCCGACCGTCTTCGTTTCTGGAAAAAAAACACAGCACTTAGACCCTTCTATATCAAGCAGTAACAATTAAAAGCTCACTTGACTTCAAAGAAATTCTCCACATCTCGCTCGTCATAGGTCAAGTGCTTCTTTACATGCTTGACCAAGTCCAAGTACTGCGAGAAGGTGATGGGTCCGCCGCCATCGGGCGTGTAATCATTCCCATACATATTCAAGCCCAACAAAATCTTAGCTCGCTTCGCCTCCATATCTGGACAGCCCTGCGGCGCAATGGTCTCCACCGCCTTTCGCACAAAGTACAGAGGAGCATTAGCACCAGGACGCTGGACGCTAGAAAAGTCGTATGTCATCAACGAGAAAGCGAAGATGTGCTTGTACAGCTTGTCCATGTGCTTCTCTCCGAAAAGATTGCCCGTGTCCTTCCGATAGGGAGGGACGACCAGGATAAGGCGCAGCTGTTGCTTCTGAAACTCTTTGGCTGAAGGGAAATTAAAAACGGATCAGCAGGAGATTAAGTAATCCGATAAAGGAAAAATATACCCATTTGCAGGACCAAGGCGTAGAGGATATTGTCATCTATACGACCTGCCAACTGCGACCACACTTCCAAGACCAGCCCATCGAAACCATTACTCTTGCAGCACTTAATGAGCACGTCGTTGACCTTCGTCCTTTCCTGGGCATCGCTAAGAAGCAGCTTAATATCGCGATCAGTGAAGTGATCGAATATGAAGCGGGGAAACACTGAAAATAACTTGGATTAAGTCCAGAGATTAGCATATATATCCAGCTTGGATATACCTACCCTTCACCGTCCTCTGATTGTGCGCCAGTTTCCCCTTCCTGCGCACATCGGTCAGCCAACCGGCGTCAATGTCGTGGGTTCCGGCCATGGCATAGCCATTGCCCTGTTTCACCACCTGCAGCCAGACCGGTGAAATGATATCGAACTTCTTGGCAAAGATCTTGGCCACATCATAGCCGTGGGAGTTCCACTGCGAACAAAGTAAACATTTCAACGAATACAAAAATCCAATATGATGCTTCCTACTCACCGGTGTAACATAGCCCAACGTAGTGCCATTGAAGCGCCTCAACCCCGTCTCCTTGAAGAACGCCCTGTGATTCGCCAGGATGTCCTTGGCCAGGGGTTCAGGGCTCACCAGTCCCAGGTCAAAAACATCGTTGTCTTGGGGGCCACGCAGCACATTTGCCTCCTTCGGTTTGCCTTTTGATTTCTGGCTGTCGGGGGAGAGGGTTCCGTGTACGGTCAGCAGCTGAGGCAGGACAGCGAGGAGGAGCAGGTGCGCATTAGGCGAACGCATTTCGACAAAAGGATAATCAGGATCAGGGCATAAATAGCACAAAAACAAATTGCATAGCTGTATAAAAAAAACGCCGGCAGCAGTGTGACCATAACGGACTAAAGTGATTTATACTGGCGAGAGGGAGTAAGAGTAAGAGAAAGTATTAAAGTAACGGTAAATTATCGCTAGAAATTTAAAATTTAAATTAATTAGAATTAAACGAAAAATGAAAAAGGCTTTCTAAGTTGCTCTATACAAGATTAGTCAACTTTCTCCCGTAGACGTCTTTGTATTTCCAGTAGCATCATGTAGTAAACATCAAAAATCTGTTTACATTTGTAGTTTTTATTATTAGTTCGAGTATTAATATAAGTGATATTATTATTCGTTTCTTAGTACATTTCTAATATAGGCCAGGACGATGAGCCACATGTGCGGCCTTTTTTTGAAACCAAGTAAGTCGAAGGACATACTGAACTTTTGGCAGGAGTCGACAATATAACCATATTTCTTTAGTAGGCAGAAGTTATTACATTCGAGACTGTATTGCATACACAGAGGATGATATTTCGATCAAAAAGCTTCACTTTTCCTCAGTGCCTCTAAAGGTATACTTCTGATTAAGTGTGGTGTTAAGACATTGTAAAAAATATTTTCCCAGCTCACGGAGGACATACTACTTACATATTTTAGTAAGTTCGGCAGCGTCTCAGGTATCCTAGTGCGCAGGGACTCGGGCAATCTATTACCATGTGTAGCTGGGGAAGTGTTGTTCGCCAACCCCAAGGATGCAGCCAAGTTAGTGAGCCGTCTTGCTTCTCCTACTAATATTCAACTCCCATTCACAATTTAAATTCTAGAGCCTTGGAAATTCGTTCTCACTCTTTAGATGGCAACCACTTCGAGGTGAGACCCAGCTATAGTTGGCTTCAGCCGGATGCCTACGGGAAGGAGCAGGAGCAACCTCAGGCGGCTTCCATTTTAAAGCTAAGCAACCACTGCTGGAAGGACATCCTGCAGTACCTGAATATGCGCGATGTCCTGCGTTTTGCCAGGACCTGCCAACGCTTCAGAGATATTTACCAAATGGCTACCAAAAAGCTGCACAGCTCCGTGAACACGCGCCAGTTCTTCAAAATGAATCAATGGGACATTGGAGACATTTGCCCATTGTGTAGTAGAGATATCCAAGACCTTTACAAAATGACTTTGTGGGACATACGGGTCTTTTACCAACTATCTGGAGACCAAATACTGGACCTGGAGTGTATGTTACCCATGATGGACTCTGACGAGCGGTTCCGCTTCATTCCAGTCTACTGCCGCAATCTTATTTCCCTTTATTTGGGGCGCAAAGTCCTGTCCAACAGCCTCATGCTTACCATGCCCACCACAATCGAAAAACTGGATCTGGGCAAGTGCTTTGGCGTGCAAAACTTACCGAGGATTATCAAGCACTTTACCGAACTGCGAAAGCTTAATCTGGGGGATGTCACAGTCACAGATAAGATGTGCTTAACTATGATCAAAAAGGATTGTTGTCCCAAACTGGAAATGCTCAGACTATCGCCTTGTGAGGACAGCAAGTGCGAGGTCCTGGCACAACTTCCCAACCTCAAGAGTCTCACCATACACGGCAGAAACATCACCGGAAAGGAGCTCATCGAAAAACTGGTTGAACACAAGGCAGAGCTGCTGGAGTATCTGGAATTTGATTGTGCCAATTCTCTGCCCCGAGAGCAGCTATCCCAAATTGCCAAGTTAATCGGTCTTCGCACGCTGATTCTACCCATCTGGCATGGCGTGGATGAGAACGTCCTGATGGAGTTTTCCAATCTCAAGAAGTTGGAGCAAATCTGCTTTAACTACAAGGGTAAAAGCGATGTTGCCATCCTTGAGCTGTTCAAAGCCTGTCCCAGGCTCAGCCACTTGAGTATCTTTGACTACGAGCAGCCCACCAATGACCTAATGCATTGGATCGCCGACCAGGTGCGAGAGGAGAGGACCAACAAAAATATGCAGCGCAAGATACCAATTGAAATGGGTCTGCCTTTTGATCTCACGAAGCCAGAAGAAGAAATTCATGGGTCCGAGGAAATAGTTAAAGCGGAATTTAACTACTGGTCTAGCCTTTCAAATTTCCGTCCAGAGCCATGGTCGTAATTATTTAAATTTGTTCTATGTAGTTCGTTGTTCAATTATTTTCGTTAAATTGTTAATTTTGTTGTTGTGTTTAATTGTTATATTTTGTTCAAATGTTAGTTATATCAATATATTAATTATTGTTGTAGGAAAAAACAAGCCGTCGAGTTTGACTTTTGCACTACAAGTTCATTCTCTACCCGATTTCAAGTACCAGGGGCACAGAAGTAAGCAGGAGGCTTGAGTTTAATGCAAAATATTATTCTCACTCAAACCAATTGCTTTCACTCAATTATTTCACTTATCGTACAGACCTGCGCTTCAGCTGATCTTCGCTCTCCTGCTCTATAATCGCCAGGTATTCAAAATTGAGAGGCGGAAAGTTGTAAAACTGATATTGATGTACAACAGTAATATCGGCGAATGAAATTCTATTAAAAAAATATGTTCAAAGAAACAGTAGTTTTAGCAATTAAATTGAACTTAGGCATGCTCTTGTATTATTTTTAAAAGTATACAGCGTTTTATAAATAATGCATTACTTAGCGTAATGCTTAGCCACGAAAATAAAATATATCTGTAAGTATATATATATTTAAACTAAACTTAGTGCGTAGGCTAAACGGGAAAACTACATACAATCAATCAACTAAGTAATCGGTAACTAAATATCACTTAAAAAAATGAAAAAATTATATTTATAATTGATTTAAAATAGGTATTAAAAACTTAATTTTAAAATTAAAAAATAACCGAGACTGCTGCACACATAATAATCGATCGTAGGTATATATATAAATGGGGTTGCGTGTCAGCCAGTCTCGGGGACTAAGATCCGACGAAGACGCGCATCAAGTCGCTGCTAGTTGGAGTGGAGTTGGAGTTGTTGCCCCCCGGATTGGAGCTGGAGCCGTTGCCCTTCCAGGGAGGATTGCTGCTGTTGGCGCTGGGAGTGTTGCTGATGTTCATGTTGCTGCTGCCGTCAGAGAGAGTGCGCAGAAGCTGCTTCTTCAGAAGATGCTGCTGTGGCGAGTGGTTATGATTTTGGCTGGCGTTGTGGTTGCTCTGGAGCTGGTGAATTTTGTAAATTGGCCGAAGCTGCTCTTGCTTGCCGGCGACCAACAGGCGGCGACGCTTCTCGTAGAAACTGTGGGTTAGCTGCTTGTTGTCCTCCACCTGCTGATCTGCCTCCTCGCTTTCCTTTTCTGCCGCTTCCTTCTTCACCTGCTTACCCATTAGCAGCTCATTTAGGCGCCTTGGCGTCATGGCTCCCGCTCCGCCTCCTCCGATCTTATCCACTGGCGCCAGCAGCGCCCTCTTATTGCATCTCAACCGATCCTGGGCAATAACGCTCGATCTCTGGGCATAGATGGTCCTCCCAGCCGAGGGGATCTTGGCTGGCAAGCCATTGCTCAATGCAGGCGCTGGCGAGGACGTGTGCGGCGGCGGCGGTGGTGGTCTTGCCAGCTGGCCAACCACTCCGAGATGACTGCCGCCTGTCAGAGAGAGCAAACTGTTGTTGGCCTTGCGCGTGGTCAGCAGATTCTTGCGGAAGGTGACGCCCAGACCCTGGGGCAGCTTGACCATGCCAAAGGTGTTTAACGCCAGGGGACGCGGTGAGCCTGAGTAGAGCATCACGTTGAAGAAGCTGTCCTCTAGGGATGTGTGATGATGATTGACCTGAGGAGGATTTGTCGTGCTGGCTGGCGCCTGGCTGGGGCCGGTGGCCTCTAGCTTTACAGTCTTAACGGTGTCGCTAACAGTCTCCAGTTTGCTGAAATCAAAGTCGCTCAGCTCATCCGCCAAATGGTTGGGGTTGGTAGTCGCCTCCATTCCGGTTCCCGCTTGGGCCAGGACATTCACATCCACATTCTCGTATCCGGCTTGTGTTAGAAATTCAGCTATGACCTTTTGCTGTTCCAGCATTGAAACGGGATTCGAGTCGCTGATCTCGTAAATTATGCTGGGCAGGATCATGTGTTCTTCCAGCTGCTGCTGCTGCTGGGGATTAGCCATGGCCTCGTCCGTCAACGATTGCACATTGTAGACACTGAACTGGCGCTGCTGCTCCTGATCCTGCAGCAGTTTCTGATCCTGTTGATGCTGCTGATGGTGCTCCTGCTGTTGCTGCTGCTCTAGCATTTGTTGCTGCTGGTATATCAGCTGCTGCAGCTGCATCGCATCAATCGTGGTCAGTTCCTGCTGCTGGTCATCCTCCTCCGTCGCAGCCGTATATACCTGTGGATAGGTGGCATAGCCCTCTCCGGTGTTGCCGTCCTCAAAGCGGAGTCTTTTGGTGGCCTGCGCGGGGTGTGGAAGTGCATTTCCATTTTGGGACTGCTGCTGCTGTTGGGAAGTGTCCAAGGCGCTCTCATCAAAGTTGTTGAGTATCTCATTGATCAGCTTGCTGTCCAGCATCTCGTCGAGGGTCTGGGAAATGGAGTTATCATCGGAGGTGTTTGGCAGAGGCAGTTCTTCCTCGTCATTTGGTGCCACCTGCTGCTGCTGCTGCTGCTGCTCAACTATAGTTCCCGCTGTGATGGAGGACACCGCCTGGTCCAGCTCGCTGAGCACCTGCTGCTGCTGCTGTTGTTCGTAAGGATTTACTATTGGTTTCTCCTTGTTTTTCTCCTTTTCCGTTTTTGTTCGATGGTCGCTGGAGCCCTTGAGCTAAAATTCGATTTCAAAGTTCACTTCAGGTTTTTAAAACAAAAAAAGTTTAAGATATTGCTAACCTTTTTCCTTGGCTGCAGCTCGGACAGCTTTTCCGCCTCCGCAGGTGAATAGCTATTGATCCCTAGTCCCACCACCACATCGCTAGCGGCAGCGGCAATGGGCGTGGGCGGTAAACTGCAGGACGAGTTGCTGGACGAGGAGAAGACTGTGATGGCAGGTGCAGTAGCTGCAGCTGGAGGTTCCTCCTTGGGAGCGACAACGATTGGCGGAGCTGCTATGGCACTGCTGCTGCTGCCGCCACTTTTCTTCGATCCCTTGGACTCCTTGTGCTCCGCTGGAGCTGGTGCCGGCGACGAGTGGTGGCGATTTTTCGATGACTTGGAGCGCGACCGACTGCCGCCGCCGCCTGAAGAGGAGGTGCCGCCGCTACTGCTGCCCTTTGATGAGGAGGAACTGCTACTCTTGCTGCTGCTGCTCTTGTGACGCGACGACGAGGACGAAGACGATGAGGTCCCAGCTGGATGCTGAAGCGAGGCCGAGCTGCTGGATCCATTGGAGCAGCTGGACAAGGTTGAGGCAGACAGTAGCGTGTCCGTGGGCGAATGGGGCACAAGGCCACCTCCTCCTCCTCCCCCGCCAGCCTCCTGGCTGTTGTGACTCTCCGTGGCAGTGAGACGGGCGTCGCCACCACCGCTGGCAATGGTATGATTTCCATTAGGGCTGGCGAGCTTGTTGGATGTGGACTCCCAAACGTTGGGATGCTGCAGCGCAATGTGATGCTGGAACCCTGCCTTCGTGTAACACCCCGAACAGGATCCACATAGGACTATATCCTTCGAGGCCAGCTTTGGCACCAAGTCATAATAAGCCATATCCGCCGACTGCAGTCGCTGCACCTGCACCTTCGCCTGCTGCTGTTTCTGATTCCGATCTCCGCCAGCGGCGGCGGAGGCTGCAGCAGCAGCAGTGCTGGAATTCTTCCCACCGCGCAAATAAGTCTTCTCCGCCGTTCGCAGCTGTTTGATGACCTTGTCCAAGTCAAAGACCTGCTGCCACTTTTGGCCCTGCAAGTTGAACAGCGAGAGCAGCGGTCCTGCTGCCGCCGGCTCGGAATTGAAGCTGGCCTCCGGCTTGGCCAGGTTCTGTGTGGCTTTGGTGTGCAGCTGCTTCGTGCCATTTTCCGGATAAACTCCCGGAGCAGCGGAGGAGGCCACTTCGATAAGCGGCATTCCGGCCAAAGTAGCTGTAGGATCAAGGGGAGTTACAAGTAGTTACGAGCAGGATTGCCCCTTGAAGCTGCTGGAAAAAAGGGAGTAAAGGGTAATGTTAATGGTCTAAAACAACTATAAATCATTAAATTGAATTTAAATGTATAATACAAAATTTATCATTAATTTTCTTTTTGCAATTTGTTCATCTTATTTTTCATCCTTTAATTTTTATATGGCAGCGAAAGCTTACAGGTGAGTGCTGGCTTCTGCCCCCGCCACGACCCCCTGCCCACTTTCCTTCCATTAACCCCCCTGGCACTAGACCTGGGCCGAACCGAAATCAGCTGTTTTTGACAACCGCTACTCCGAGTGGTGCCGTCTCGCTCGCGCTGCCGCACACACATGCGCACTTACACACACCGACGCATCCGCGCACTTACCCACACAACGCAACACAAACAAAGCACACGATAGAAAATCACAAATAAAAATATCAAGAAAAACCTTGGGAAACGCTTTTGCACCGACTCTCTGAATGACTGCCGTTTTGTTAGAGACTTACATAGTTGTTAACACACTTCCATTTTAACTTGCGGCGGGTTGCTTTGTTTTATTTTTTATTACTTTGTAGGGTGATAATACATCAAAATATCAATATATCGATATTTTTTCTAAAGATGATATATTTGTATTACGATTTTTTGCTGGCCCAAATATCGTAATAGCGATATTTTTGTTTGATATTTTTTGTCAAGACGAATAGAAGAATTACAAAACATGAAAGCCTGTGTTTTCCAAAGCCCGAAAGAAAAATGTATGAAAGATCTTATCGTTACATACATGTTTATTTTCAAGAAAAACTTATTTATATGGGGCTTTGGATCTTTTTTTGAGTTCTTGATGTAAGTTCGACCGAAAACATCAATGTCGATGGTCGTCGATGTTTTAAAAAATAATCGTCATCGGAAAACATCGCCCATTCTGTGTTTATTATTTAATTTTTTAAATTTTTACCTGTATAAACAGCGGTACAAAAAAAAACATCGAAAACCCCGGAAAACATCGCTTTAGCAACATCACTAAACCGCGCCTCAATACAAAATCGCGAATAAGTTGAAGACACAAAAGGCAAATATGTAAACAGTTCTTCAGTAAAAAATTTTCGTTCTATTTTGAAAGAAAGAATAAAATAAATATCAAATACATATATGATATTTGTAAATTTTTATTTTATTATTTTTTATCTTGATAAAAAATATCATCGATACAATATTTTTTTAAATATCCTATTTATTTCCTACAACCTAAATCAATCCTCATCATCACTAAGAGCTTCTTCATCCTCCTTGGACCGCCTAGACTTTCTCTCCAACTCCTTGGCGTAAAGTTCCTTGAAGGCCTCGAACTCCGGCAGAGTGACATGGCAGATCTTTGTGGCGAAGGTCTTCTCCGATGTGTCCGTTATCTGGTAGAGCTTGGGGTTCGTCGTGGGCTCGTCGGGATCTGCCCTTAAAGGACGCGGCTTGAACAATCCCAAGCGCAACAAAAATTCGTGGCGACAGCGGAGGTCCTCGAAGGGCAGGGCCAAGGCGCAGGACTTGACAATCTCGGGGACTTCAATGCGCATGACATCCACCATATGATTCAGCTTCTCCTCGATGACTTCCTCTGGTTGGGCTATCACATCCGGACTGTTCATCAGCAGCTTCCACACATTCTTACTTGTGGAGACGCGACTCTTCAGGAAGCCAATATGGACAAGTAACTGGTGGGAGTCGCTGATGTCCAGCAGTTCGGGATACTTTGTGAGGAGCAGGTGGAGGAGGTTTTCGCCAAACTGGCAGGCTCGCCAAATCTCCAAGCTGTTGATTATCTTGTCCGGCGTTCGCTTTAGAACGCTTGGATTTCCGGTGACTATGCGCAGAAAGTTCACCGTTTCCAACCCGTGATTCTGGAAGGTTTCGTGGGCCCGTCGCCACACTTCCGGTGTAAATATGGACAAATTTGGCTCCAGCTTCACGGCTTCATCTATATGAATCTGTTGCAGTTGCACAATCTTTGGACTTTCGGTTTTGGTTGTAAAGTATTTTACATGATGAAACTGCAAAATATGAATGCTTTGGAAACACAAAATTTGATACTTTATCCGTACTCACTTTGGTCTGCTCTTTTAATACAGCTTTCGCGTTTAATAGTAGTGTTCTAAACATTTTTATAAATTTTTATAAAATCGTCGGACCAAAACAAAAAACAGCTGATTTACGTCTTCTTCTTGTTGGCACATTGGATGTATCGCTGAGTCTGGCCACGCCGAGTTCATCAGCTGCATGATCTGGCAGCCCGACACTAATTTATTTCAATTTCGCGCCACAATTAAGTTTCTTTTATAGAAGCTTGGAAAACGTTGCGCTTAAGGTCATCTGGTTACACTGCGCTTAGGGTATATTATGAAAGCCCGGCTTAGAGATAAAGAACAGAGGAAACTGAGGTTTTGAACCGCCCCAGTGCGTCACTGCTTCGTTTTCATCCGATTTAATCTGATCACCAACAAAATGAGGGAGCAAGGTGCAGTGTCTGCAGTTTTGGGGATCCTACTGATCCTGCTGATGGCTGGATGCCAGGGGGCGGCCGTCGGGGGACGATACCAGTACGAAATCAAGGAGTTCCAGGTGCCGCTGGATCACTTCAGCTTCCTGATCAACGCTACGTTCAATATCCGGTATCTTTACAACGACTCGTTCGTGGACAAGAGCAATGGCCGCACACCGATCTTTTTTTACACTGGAAATGAGGGGGACATCGAACTCTTCGCCCAGAATACCGGATTTCTTTGGGAGCAAGCCGAGCTGCAGCGGGCTCTGGTGATCTTTGCCGAGCATCGCTATTATGGCAAGTCCCTGCCCTTTGGTAGTTCCACCTTCAACAGCAGCATGCCCGAGCACTTGGCCTATTTTACGGTGGAGCAGACGCTGGAGGATTACGCCATGTTGATAACATTTTTGAGGAACGATCGCCAGATGCCGGTGGTGGCCTTCGGGGGATCCTACGGGGGCATGCTGGCCGCCTGGTTCCGGATGAAGTACCCGCATTTGGTGCACGGAGCTCTCGCCGCCTCGGCTCCTATATTGCAGTTCCCCGGCATCACCGACTGCGACATCTTCTACAGGATTGCGACTTCAGTCTTCCAGAATGCATACAATGACAATTGTACCGTAAACATTGCCAAGTCGTGGAAACTCTTTGAATCGCTAGGTGGGAATGACGCCGGCAAGAAACAGATATCCGACGCATTTAATCTCTGCACGCCGTTAAAGACCGATGGCGATCTTAAGCAGTTTCTCGATTACGTGGAGGAGGTCTACAGCAACCTGGCGATGGTCAACTATCCGTACAACAGCAGTTTCCTGGCCCCCCTGCCCGCCTATCCGGTGCGCCAGGTGTGCTTCTATCTAAAGGATCTGCATCCCACTGACGGCGATCTGCTGCATGCCATGGCCAGTGCCCTGGCTGTGTACACCAACTACACGGGTTCGGCCAAGTGTCTGAATACCTCCGTAAGCTCCAGTGCTGATGCCTCAGGCTGGGACATACAGACCTGCAACCAGATGGTGATGCCCTTCTGCTCCAACGGCACCGAGACCATGTTCCGCCCCTCCACATGGAACTTCAAGGAGTTCGCCGATAAGTGCTACAAAAACTACCGCCTCACACCCAAGCCATACGATATCATCCTGCGCTATGGCGGAAGAAATATCGAGACTGCTACTAACATAATATTTAGTAATGGTTTGCTGGATCCCTGGAGTGGCGGCGGTGTTCTGCAGGCGCCGAATGATAGGGTTTTTGTTATCATCCTGCCGGAGGGCGCCCATCATTTGGATCTACGACACTCCGATCCCGCTGATCCGCCTTCGGTGCGCGATGCCAGGCAGAAGGAGGCGGCAATTATAGCCCAATGGATCAAGGAATTCTGAGATGAGTAAAGTCGGTCGATCTTTCGTACATCCTAGAGATAATTATTGGATCAAATGTTTTTCAACTCTTATCATGTTTCTTCAAGACTATATATAATTTGTAAACCAAGAAAAAAATCATTTTGTAACTTAAAAATGTTAATAAATTCTTTTCCCCAAAAATTTCTCTCACACTTCTTAAAAAAAAACATTTTTACCTTAAGAAAATCAAATGTACAAGTCTTAGCTTCCCAGTGGTACAATTGGCCCTGAAGACATCTCAACTGACATGGCCTTCCAAAACATATAATTCATAAAAACAATCAGGAATTTTTACAATTGCAGCGTACTTTCGAACACAACTAATCGATGGAAACACTGGATATTTCCATTGAACTGACCTCATCCGAGCCTGGTTGATCCGCTGGCGGATTCATTGCGGCACCAGCAGACGTGCTCGGCATTCCCTCTGCCGCTGTTGTTGGTATGGGCGTGCTATTGCTGCCAGCGGTTGGCGTAAGGCTTGCCTTGGTGCTAGACTGCGATCGGCGCATGCCCTCGACTAAGGGTCGACCTGGCCGCAGGCTACTCGTGGAAGTACTTGGCCCTGCTGCAGCTGCTCCCGCTTGGCCTGATGATGTCGTGGCTCCCACGCGGCTTCGAACGTCTGGCAGCTCCCACTCCATCTCATCCTCCGAGCTGGTCTCTGCATTGGCTACTACGGCAGAAGTGGGTTTGGCGGTTTTCTTCTGACAATCCCGCTTCCAGTCGATCGTTTTTAGCAGGGCCTTGGCCTCCGTTTTTCGCTGGAAGAAAGAGAACCCGGGTTAACTTCTTTTGGTTTTACCTATCTAAATAAGAACTCACATCATCAGAGTCCAGACACTTGTAGGCGTAAAAGGCAGCCCTATCATAGTCGCCCTTCTTCTCGTAGTAGTTTGCCAGGGTGATAAAGCCCTGGTACAAGCTCTGCTTGTCGGTGGCCGCCCGCTCGTCCTCGCAGTACATGATATAGCAATGCACCGCCGTCTCATGATCACCCAGCTTCTCGTGAAGATTGGCCAGTTTGTACATGGCAATGCCCTCGATGTCGCCCACATCAATGGCCTTCCAATAGCACTTTACCGCGTTCTCGCACTTGTCCAGCTTCTCGTACGTCTCGCCCAGAGCCACGAGCATGCGGGAGTCGTAGGGCCGTAGCTGGTGGGCGATCTTGAAGTAGTACAGGCTGTAGTAGTGCATCTTAATGATCTCGTAGGCCTGTCCAAGGCCATACCAGGCGCGATAGTCCCGCTTGTTCACCTCCACCGCCTTGCGGTAACTCTGTATCGCAGCATTCGTGTTCTTTAGTTCCATGAACTCGTGACCCATCAGAGTCCATGCAGCCAGATACTTAGGATTCAGCTTGAGGGCGCGCTGGAAGTAGGAAATGGCTACCTGGTGATCGCAGCGTATGCTGTAGTAGTTGCCAATAACGCAACACGTCTCGGGACGATACTTGTTGATGCTGACGGCCTTGTGTGCCAATTGGGCCATCTCAGTCTTCATCTCCTTGACGAACAGCAGGTTGGAATAGGTGTCGACGTTGTCGAGGCGATAGGGATCGCTCTCCAGCAGGTTTTGGTACAGCTCGATCGCCTTGTCCACGTCTCGCTTGTTGTGGTACACCAAGGCCATCTGGGCGATGAGGTAGATGCTCTTCCCAAAGCCTGACGCCTGCAGATCTTCGTAGATTTTTAGTCCATCATCGTTTAGGTACAGTTCCAGGTAGGTGTGCGCCATGAAGAAGTGCCGCATCCAGTGTCCGCCCAACTGCAGGCTCAGCAGCTTTTGTTTTTCCATGATGAGCGGTGAGAGCTCGAGATAGGCGCCCCACAGCATCGGCACCAGTCGAATGGCCTGGATCAGCATCTGCTCCGCAGCATGGTTGAGATTCAGGGCCTTTAAGACCACTCCATACAGATAGATTCCGTAGCCATCCAAACGGCTCTTCCCGTACTCCGTGCGCAACGTTGCCAGCAGATCGGCGAGATCCTTCATCTGATTCGGCTCGGTGAGATTCGCCTGATCGGTGGTAGAGTCCAGGCGGCGCTTCTCGCGCGCCATGTATGTGGCGTAGAAGTGGAGGAAGCGCGGCACACTCGACTCACAGTTACGGACCGCATGGGCCGCCCGGTCGTACTCCCGCACATCGTAGTAGCTCTTGGCTAGGAAGTAGTCGCTGTACTCGGCCGGAGCAATGCCCTCCAGCTGGCAATCGCTGAAGGTCCGGTCGTTTTCCGGCGGCTCATTGTCGATGTGCACATCGCAGAGCCCGTGATGCATCTCCGCCAGCCACTTGGTGCTGTGGAGGAGGCCCCGCTTCGTGCACTCGATGATGCCGCGGCGCAGCTCCTTCTTCACGTCCGGCAGGAGCACGCTAAAAAAATCCTGCATCTCGAAGCGTGTTTGATTTTTGCTATATAGTAATACTTATAAATAATAACTTGAAAATAATTTTATTTGCCGGTCGCTTTGTTAGTGGCGGGATGTGAAAACGATCAATTACCATCGATAATTAGTTGGTTGAGGGAATTCTTTAAATTCTTATTGGAATAAGTTTCTGAAGGAACATGTTTCTTCAAAAACGCAAAATGAAATTATTTGAAAGTCAATGATAGTTTTTGAATATTTCTTTGTGTTCTTAAAAAAACGTCAATACATTTCAGATACTTTCTTCGACACTAATATGGCGGAAAATATCGATAGAGTAAAAATAACAATGTGTCACCTCTAGCTAGAAACGCTGACCATAACAAACTGCGGAATACAGATAAGGAAAAAATAACAACAACATGTTTACGAAAGAAACGTTCTTTGTTTAAACATTAAATGGCACCCGTGACGTCCTCCCCGTGTGGTATACAATGCGATTAAACCACTTATTGCCCCGAAGTTCCGCAAACAAGAGATATGAGCAAAGGTCAAATCGCAGCTGACTGACACTGCGCAGAGACAAGCAAACCCTAAATGCAAATTTACAACAAAGCTGTACAGGCAGTAGGACTGTGATTCACTTGTTTATGTCCGAGACCTTTATCTTGTGTTCAGCAAGTGGCGCGATCCGATAACCTATAGCCAGGCGTCACTTCGGCTTTGTTTGCCTGCAAGCGCACATCTCACACTTCGCACAATGAGGCTCAACTCGGGAATATTTGTGGTGCTGCTTCTCCTGGCCACATTTTTGGGCCTGGGCGACTGCTTTTGGCCCTGGCCGTTTGTTAAAAAGCACAAGGCCAACGATCCACCTCCGCCACCACCCCCGCCACCAGAGCCTAAGCTCTCTCCTGTGATTTTCGGTAAGACAAAAAAATCAATACTTCGCCAAGGTCAGAAGATAGGTTAAGGTTGTTCTTGTGTATTTTACAGTTCCTGGCGATGGCGGCTCTCAGCTGGATGCCAGGCTGAACAAGGCCGATTCTCCGTACTTTGTTTGCGAGAAGACCCACGACTGGTACAATCTGTGGCTGGATCTGGAACAGCTCGTTATACCCATGGTGTACTGCTGGATAGACAACGTCAAGTTGTACTATGACAAGACCACGAGAACTACTCACAATACTCCAGGTGTTGAGACCAGGATTCCCGGATGGGGCGATCCTGAGGTCGTGGAGTGGATCGATCCCACGAGAAACAGTGCTGGGGCCTACTTCAAAGACATAGCCAATCTTCTGGTGGATATGGGCTATGTGCGCCGGGCTAATATCCATGGAGCACCCTACGATTTCCGCAAGGCTCCGAGTAAGTCACCTTTTAACCTTTTTTAATCTGGCAAAAACTCTTGATCTAGTTCAGATTCTATTTCTATAAATGTTTTAAAATAGATTTTCGATGTATTGCAAAATCAATGAATTGCTTTATTCCAAATTTTAATTTTCACTACAGATGAAAACAAGCAATTCTTCATCGATCTTAAACAATTGGTGGAGGACACCTACGAGGCCAACAACCAGTCTGCTGTCACCTTTATCACGCACAGCATGGGTAGCCCCATGACGCTGGTCTTCCTGCAGGAGCAGACGCTCGCGTGGAAAAACAAATATGTGAGGCGGCAGATCAGCTTGGCCGGCGCCTGGGCGGGCAGTATAAAGGCGGTGAAGGTGTTCGCCATGGGCGATGATCTTGACTCCTTTGCTTTGAGTGCCAAAATCCTTAAAGCTGAGCAGATAACACATCCCTCGACCGCCTGGCTACTGCCATCGCCGCTCTTCTGGAAGCCTTCCGAGGTGCTAGTCATGACGCCGACCAGGAACTATACGATGGCACAGCTTAAAGACTTCTTCTTCGATATTGACTATATGACTGGATGGGAAATGCGCGAGGATACGATGCGATACACGCAGAACTTTAGTCCGCCGGATGTGGAGTTGCATTGCCTCTACGGGGATGGAATCGATACGGTGGAGAGGTGAGTTCAATTATAATTTCCGTATCGATTGAAAAAAACTAATAAGTAACAATAGGTTGCAGTACAAAAAGTCGGATATCTCGGGGGAAACGCCTAAACTTATTATGGGCCTGGGCGATGGCACCGTTAATCAGCGTTCCCTGCGAGCCTGCCAATACTGGTCGGGATACAGCAGCTCTCATATCAACACGCTGGCCCTCCAGGGCGTCGATCACATGAAGATTCTGGCCCACGCCGATGTCCTTAAGTACGTGCGCACTGTCATGCAGCAGCCGTAGTGCACAGGCTTCCGTTCTATTCGTTTAAGTGTAAAGTATAACGAAGTATCTGTGAAACCAATGCCAATCTTTAAATGTTAAATAAATGTAATTCGTTGGAGTAATAGTAACAACCGGCTGCTCGAGTAATTTAGATTTATAAAATGTTGCTAAGCAGCACAAAAACCTTTGCAGACGGAGAGAGATCCTTGTTTTGTATTTTCTTGAATTTTTATTTCTTTATTCGTTATCTTATTGATTTATTCTTAATAAGATGAGATATTCGAATCACGTGTGTCAATGTCCAATGCATAACGCTTTATTTATTACTCAATAGTGTTATTTTCATTTTCCTCTTGTTTTTTTTATTGTTTTCCCTTTTTTTCATTTAATAAATTGTTTATATGTATTTTACAAAGCGTTTACTCTTAGATGTATTTTCATTTTTAATTATATACCGAATAATTTGTTATTTATTATTGCACTAATATTTTTACCTTCTGTCTTTCGCTTTTTGTATTTTTTTTTTTTTTTGCTAATATTATTGTAGTTGACATTCTCTGTTCATTTTGGTTTAAAGTATGCATATCCGATATCTCTGGATAGATATAGAAAAAGTATGTATGTGTCGCAACAGTTAGGAGATAAAACTAAGGTTCTCGAAATGATTCTAGTGTTCGTGTTTATTTCGTTTTTGTTATAAAATCAAGAAGAATATAATATTTACAAATTGATTCGCTGTCGCAAGGCTCTAAGTTTGTGGACATTTTTCGCTAGAAATCTCGTTGCTTGCTGGCTTCTTTTTTTGTATTTTTATTAATTTTTGGGCTTACAAAGCATATTTAGTTGGTATTTTCATGATGTCAATTTGTGCGGATTTTTTTGTTTGTTAATTACTCGTTTAGCTAAATATATACATACAATTTTTATATATTTAGTATATATTTGATTTTATTTTGCTGTTATGTCATGTGTGTGTGGAGTGTGTTGAAAGTTGGACATAAAAACGGTTTTTTTTTAGTATTTGATTTCTGGTTTACAATTCTTCATTGTTTCTTGTCTTCTTTTGTTCAACAAAATTTGTGCTCTCGTTCCCTAGTTGCAGTTTTAGGGTTTTCTCTCACATACATATATATATAATGTCTGATATATATATATATATATATATAGTATAACTATAGCTTTTTTCTGACTCAAAAATCAAAGCGATACCCCGAAAAAGTACTCAACACCTGACTCGTTTCAAAGAGTTTTCTGTTTCATTTTCTTTTTTTAGTATAAAAAATCATTATATCGAAAGTATAAAAATCGTATTTAGCGGTAGTGTGTCTTCTTTCATTTTTCTAAATCTTCGAATTCCCCAGAACTCAGAATTCGTTCATTTATTATATTTTTTGTATGGTTTCCTTCGTTTTTGTTTTTCTTAGCAAAAGCGGGTGTGTCTTCTTCAAAGCAGGTATTTCGAATGTTACTTGGCAGGATTATTATTTTCCATAGTATATATATATATATATATTTCGTTAAATAGTTTTATAAAAGCTTAGTGTTCGAGTGTGTGTGTGGATTGTGTGTGTTGAGAGTTTTTTGGTTTTGGTTTCTGGGTGTTTTTCTCGGCTGTCTCTGTTATCAGTGTTTTTGTTAATTAGTTGTTTGGTTTTACAGCTAATTACGCTCTGTTTATTGTATAATCTGATGCGAAATATATATATTATGTATATATAACTCACATTAGGCGACATTGACGACTCTCAGCGGGCTTAGCTATAAATATAATTAATTAATTACTTGCTGGCTCAAATAGGTATCTACAATGGAATGATATCAAAAATGATTATTACAATAAATGTAGTACATTCTTATGATTTTCCCTTCTTGTAATTAAATTAATTAAAGCTTTTTCGTGTGTGATTACGATTACTCGTCGTTCTCTTTTTCGGTAATATGTATTTCCGTTTCTATATCTTCCATGGATAACGCATAATATCAGATCCTGAATCAAACCGAATGAATTAAAATACGAATAAAATGTTAATGAAGGGTCCTATTTACAATTTGAATATCCTTTTCTACTTACTTGTTTAGTTACACTTTACTATGTCTCGCATTTAGGGATTCAGGGAATCATGGTTTTAGGTTTTCGGGCTTCTCATTAACTAGGCTCCTACGCAATGCATTTTCTCTATTCAGATTTATCAATTATCCGCTGTTAAATACAATTGAATTGCCATGTGTGAATTCAATAATTCGATATTGCTAATAACAGTTCCTTGGATCCAGAGGAACCCTGCATTGGTGCTACTATTATTGCATAACAACTGGCGACTGATGATGCTTCTCCTGCTCCTTCCTTCTTAGAATTTAGCTAGCTTTTACTCGGCATTTTAGCTCTACTCTTTTGTTTTTCCTTGTAATTAGTTTAAATATCTATGTCTAAGGTTAAAGGTAATAACGCTTTTCTCGTGGCTCTAATTTTTATATCCAAATCATCATCATCACATATCAAAAAGTTTACAAAAATTTCCCTTTTAGCTATTACTTTAATTGTTGGTTTTCCTTCATTTAATTTCGTGCACTTTGAATAAAACATACAACAATATAGGTTAATGTCTCTAACGTTCTTAGCATCTCCTTCTGTCTTCTGTTAACGTTAACAACTTATTTGTTATGTTATGTCGTTCGTTAATGATTAACATAATCAACATGTTGATATATTATATATTTGTTTTAAATAAATTAGTTCACTTCGCTCAGCAGCGTTTTATTGACTAACATTGGTTGTGTGTTTACCATTCATTCTTCTTGGGCTACTACCTTTCTTTTAGTGTACGACGTGTGGGCAATGTAAAGGCAAAGACCATATATCATACAAGATGCGTAGCGCCATACGATCCTTTAACACTCCAGTTTCTTTGTTTCTCTTCAGGCTCTCAAGAAGTTTTATTAAAAAGCCAGAGAATGAGATGAGCACTACTGCGGCAGAACGAGTTTCTCCGCAGGCAGAAAAAAAATGTATGCGCGTTATGCATCTTATAGATTATATTGTCTTTGGTAAAGGCATTTGTTTGGTTTTTTGTGGCGAAATAAATTCAGTTTGTTTTTTTTTCTCGTGAGTACCGTGTTCCAATTTGAAGTATTTATTCATTTTCCATTAAACCAAAGCGTTAGGTTAGTGATATATATTTTTGATTTGATTTATGTTTTCAACAAAACAATTGACAGACCCGAAGAAGAACTGATTTTAAAAACTAATATTGCTCTTGAATCGCTTTGCATTCTCGATCTTTTTGTATCCATATATGTATTGTGCTCTAAATAACAATTCCTTTAAAGCTTAAATGATAATTCAACAAAAACTGTGTGTGTTGTAATTGATGTAACAATTGCTTTCTCGTAGGTGTTCCAGTATTTATTTTCTTACAAAATCTTCGAAAATTAATTAACTTTTTGGTGTGGGCTGTGTGTGTGTCTATACAAAATTTTTTACTCATTTAATTGAGGCTCTTTTACGCTTGTTTTGTTAGCTTTATAATTCATTTTACAATAATGATGGAATGATCAGAGAGGGCTTTCCTGGTGATTCGTGTGTATCGACTGTGGATCGAAATGGAATCTCTTGTTGATATCGCAAATGAGAACAGCGACCAAAGAAATACCAGGGATGCAAACGAGTTTCGCCTTTTAATTAATTGAAATATAAATAAAGATATTTGATTTAAAATTTGATTCAAGTATTCATGTCTCCCCAAAATCTCTATCAGTATTTTAACAAGTCAATTTGCTTATTATATCTCTTTAAATTTGATTCAAAGTTTCCCCAATATCTCCCTAAGAGGAAAATCTTCCTAAGAACTCTGTAGCTTTAAAAGTCCCAATATCAGTGTGTCCCAGTGGGACAAGTCGGTAAAATATTTATGGTTCCTATCCAATACGTTATTCCCACAAGACACCCAACTAGAGATTTCAAATCTATAGATATTTCGAAAGTATCCCCCCACTTTTCGTTGTAAAGCAAATATAAGTTTCTCAGACATTTAACTAAAACTCTGTGCTCCTGAGGTTTGCATCCCCGAATTAAGTTAGCCAGGCACATGTTGGATCTCCTCCTACATCTTCGAGTGGCTTTGGCCCACGCCCAGGGTCAGACATCCTTTGGCGGCTGAGCAGTGCCCGAGGAGCTCTGCTTCTGCTGCTGCCTTCGCTCCCGCCACCGGTCGATGGGCGTGTAGCAGCATCGGAAGAAGGGCGGAGCACGCGGCGAGCTGCTGCTACTACTGCTCTTGCTCAGCTTGGCCAGCGACTCTACAGTGAGCTCTGTCTGCACCCCACTGGTGGTTAGACGCGTCTCCGCCTGATACTCAAATTGGTAACGAGGCGGCGGCGCCCCCGCCTTGCATATGACACTGGGCGGCTCCATCTCGTGCAGCTCGAAGCAGCTGTTCGAGCTGCTGTTGGTCGAGGGCCGGAACTCGTGAGAGCTGCTCTCGACCATGGCAGTGCGATAGGTGGCGGCAAAGTAGTTTGTCTCCAAATAGTGGCAGGACTCGAACAGATAGTCATCGAACTGGTTGGGCAGGACGAGCGAACTGTCGCCTGATCTGTGAACCAGCCGATGCGACTGCGACGTGGGTGAGTTCGCCGAGGTGGCCGCTGTGGGCAGCACCATCGTTGCCAGTGAACTGGAGGCCATTGGCTGCGGCCGCTGTGGTCTTTGCTTCATATCAACAATTTCTATTTCTTCAATATCACTAAAACTATTTAACTGTTTCAACAAATAATGCACATCATTTCGTTTCATTTGATTATCCTCGTCGTGGTGGGGATGATCATCGTCGTCGTCGTCCTGGGTATCCTGCTGCACCTCTGTGGCCGTTGCTGGATTTCTGGGTGCTTGCAATGTTAATGGTGTGCTGGCAACGGCCACCGAGCCACGATCTACTAGTCTGGGGATCCCCTTGAGGCTGCTGATCGCATCCTGTTGACTCACCAGCTCCGGGTAGGCCAGATTGAAGCGCTGCTGCAGTGTGGCACTGCTCAGCTGCGGCAGAACGGAGTAGTCGTAGTCCACCGTCGCTGCTGCTGCTGCTGCTGGTCTCTCCAGTGTGGAGTCTATGATGCGATTGAACTTGGCTAATGCGCTGGTTGCTCCAGCTGCTGCTGCTGCTGATGATGAACTGGATGCTGTTGTTGTTGTTGTTGTGGTTACGATGACCTTAGCGTTAAGTTGTTCATTGGTTTGAGGCACTGTTGTGACGGTTTCTAGGTTGTTGTCATCCTCATCATCATCCTCGCCGACATCCTCGTCCACATCATCGATATCAACGCCATCGCGCAGCGTCTCCTGCACATTCAAATTGAGATTGAGATGCAGCTGCTGGCGCAGTAAAAGGCGTCCGGTCTTTGTCTCAACGCCTGGTATATTCGGCGGCACCGCCGCTGAATACGTAGCTTCCAGGCCCCGTCCGGCCGCAATCACTGCCGCTGCCCGCTGCTGAGCCGTCGCTCTAGCCAAGTTCTTCTGCAATATCAGCCGCCTCGACGAAATGATGGCATTATTGTCGCTCCCCCGCGATTACCGGCTGTCGCGGGTGGAGCGAGGCCGCCCCTAACTGGACGTGCTGGCGATCGGCGAGACGGGGGACAGCGGGCTGCGGGCCTGTTCGCGGGGACAGCCCGTCAGTGTGATCACCAGCTTCCTGGAGCCGGCCTGGTCGCGGTGCTCGCACAGCCACACGCCCTGCCACGTGCCCAGCGATAGCTTGCCATCGGTGATCGGGATTGTCAGGGAGCTGCCCAAAAAACAGGCCTTCACGTGCGCTGGCTGTAGAGCAAGAAATGTAAATAGATTAGTTTTAATTTCCATAAGGTAAATTTAATATATACAATAAATAAATCAAATAAATACATATTCTTTTGATATCATCTGACTTTTCTTACCATATCGTCGGGACCTTCGCACGAATGCCTGTAGGGCAAGCCTTCGGGAACTATTTTATTCAGCATCATCTCCATGTCGTCTCTGCGGATCGAGAAACGCAAATAGTTGGAAAACATGTTACCAATGATAACTGATATATATTTATTCCGCTCACCTGACGTCTGGATCCCAGCTTTCGTTTAACGCTAAACTCGCCGAGGTGTGAAGAACTGCAAAGTAGAGGAGAAACAAAGCCAATTAGTTAGTCGGTGGGATTACTTTAATCTTTGAAATTATTAACCCCTCCTCGGTTATTAGACCAGCACGAGTCCGTCCGTCCACGGGTCCACCTCCCATGCATTTCCAATTGAGTTGTAACGCCAATTAGTCAAAATGTTTCTGCCTCGGGGCCCCCACACTCTCGCCAAAACGAATGAAAGTCAGGCAGAGCTGCTCGCCGATAAGGTATCGCAAATTATATGACAGACATGAGATATGGACAATTAAACTGGGGAGGATTGTCTTCAATCACCTCAAGTGGAAACATCAATGGATTTGTTAAAGGGTTAGGAGAAATAGTTAGTGGAGAAGCATGAATGTTGAGCTGTTGTTGAAGCTATACAAAATTTTGATTGGACACTGAATATAAAGGTGGGAGCTAGGACTCACCGAAAAAAGGTAGATTGTGACGATAATAAATCGATTTTTTCGATAAAGGATATTCTGTTCGATTTATTGACCAATTTATTAGGAAAAGCAACCAACTAACAGAATAAATAATATTTTTTTTTACATTTCTCAATAATATATATATTTTCCGTTCAATACAATCTTTGTGTTCTGCGTTCGATAAACTGCAAGATATTTTCGATATTTTAATGAGTAAAGCTATTAAAAGCTATTTATTAACTTCTGACCACACGATTTTCCTCCATCAAACACAACATTTTATTGAATATAATTCCCAAAGTTTTAACATCTCACAAAATAAAAGTTAAGCTTGTCAGACTTTAGCCATAAACAGGCGATAAAAGTCAATATAATTAACTAGGACATCTTCGACGAGCACTTAATTAGTTGCATTATATTCCGAAGTCCAATTGAAACTTTTATCAGTCAGTCCCATCAATTATTCTTTGCCCCAATTAACACCTTAGCTTATTGACTTTCAATTAGCAACTGTGTTAACAAATTAATTACATGAAAAAGCCACTCCAGATTAGCGCGCTTAAAATGCTAAGCGGGGCAAGCTGGCACAGACAGAGGATTCGCTCGGCAAAAAGGATTTGCCGTCACCGAGCAAAAAATGCCAAATAAAAATGTTGTTTGACAAAGAATGAAAATTAATGCTATGACCCCCGATATAGAAAAACACGAGCATGTTTGGAGTTGAAAATTGAACAATAATTGCCTACACATTCGCTGGCAACTCGCTGGAAAATTGGCCAAATGCCAACGCCAGGCCCAGGCGAGCGCTAGCTGAAAATGTCACAAGCGATGCATTGAAAGCTGAGCCGGGTCGAAATTGAATGTTTTGCTCAGGGGGGCGGGAGGAATGAATGCATTTAGTTTTAATAATAGATGGAAATATAAATAGCAGAGAGAAAAACAGACACACACACACACACAACAAGAGAAACACTTAAATTTGCACACTAATTGCGTATTCATGAATAAAAGAGAAAGCCGCCGCCGCTGGCAGATGGGGAAGCCGAGCGAAAATTAGTTTATTATCAAATCCCTGAGATGTAATTTTCTGGCCCCGAGCAGAGACTTGGAATGTGTTCCTATGCTGTGTGTCGGTCGGTCCGTCCGCCTTCTCCGACCACTCCGCCCTGCGCCTGCCAATGTTTATGTCCAAGTTCCGATTTTTCGGCCGGTTTCCGGTATCCGGGGGCAGTCCCACAGACCAAACACACTTTCTTTCTAAATAATTTCAGAGGCGATTATGTCATGTTGAACATGTGTAAATGGCATCAGGAATTTAAATATTACCACCAGAGGTGAGCGGGACTCCCCAACTCTCGTCGGTGGGCCATAAACCGGAGTGACAGTTGACGGGCGACGGAGGAGGGTCACAGGTCACAGCAAATTTGTAAATTGATTGCAGGATGGACTTTGGCTTTGATTGGGAACGAGAGCAAAAGTGGTACGAGGCTCTAGACCAAAAGCAGCACGTGGCTTTGGACATTAAAAGGAAAAATATTACCAAAGATAATAAAATTACTTATATTAAATGAATTGTTTTTTATAAACACAAGCATTTAAGATCTCCTAAGATGTATCCTTATCTCTCATTATTTTTCTGAACGCTCCTAAGATGATTTGTGTTTCACTCAAGATGTTTTAATAGATATTCAACATTTGCCAACTAGATTTATGTACTTATTTAAATTTAAATGAAAATATTATAATTTCCTCCTATAAATTTGCCATTCTAAAACATAATTCTGGGTGTCTGCATTGCGGCTTTTGAGTGGCATTTAGAGTTGTTCGCGCATTCCGCTTACATTTATTCCGTGCTCCTGTCCCAGCCCCTGCTCCGTTCCCCGCTCAACTGGCGCATCCGCCTGGAATACTTGACTGACACTTTTTTCATTGCAGCCAAAACCAAACACACAAATGGAACGGCGAGCAGGAGGCAGGAACAACGGCAGGAGGAGTTAAAATGCTCCTCTAGGGCGTTAAGCCGGTGGCCGAGCGCAGGGCGCCCCATAATATGATTTAGCCATGGGCTTTGTGGTCGCTAACATGGCTAACTGGAAAGGAGGAGGTGGATGGATGAGGAGCAGGAGCTGGAGGTTCAAGTCTATGTTTGTCTATGCCACCAAGCCCTGGACGCTAATAAACGTTTATGCGCTGCCCAAAAATATGGCTAAAAGTTGGCTTTTGGTGTCCTAAATACCAAAATATATATTTAGAGTATATTCGAATATGTTCAATATTATCAAACTTTATGTGAAATAGGACAAATTTGTTAGTTAAGCCACTCAAAACCTTTATCAATATTCGTTGTACAGATCCTGTTGGATTACCAGCTTCCAAACACCACTTCCTCGGCTAATTAACCCAAAAAGCCACCTACAGGAATTTATCGCAGTGCAGTACGCATCGTTAAGTAGCAGGTGGCATCGTTTTGGCCGCCTGTTTAGCTGTTTAGTCGTCTGTGTGTGCGAGTGGGTGTGGGGGTGTGCGAGAGTTGGAGGAGCGCCTTCGTCCTGGGCACATGTAGCTGGCGTTTAGGCACTACAAAAGTTGCTAATGTTTTTAAAGAGGCCTTTTTATTATACAAAGTCAAACATTCTGACAGCACAAACAAGCACCGAGCAGAGCACACACCACACTCGCCCACACACACACACCAATACCGATGCAAATATACAACCGCAGTGGCCACACACACAGGCACATCGCCAGTGTTCAACAATGGACTGAACACAACTCAACTCTCGACTTGACTCTCAGCTCAGCTGGCTGTGTTCATTCATATATTCATGCAAACACGCACTCAGACACAGGCGCAGACACAGACGCAGATACGGATACACCCACACAGCAGCGGACAAAGTTGCAGGACTCAAGGATTCGAGCGGTACATAGAGGGAAAAGGTGAGCTACTACAAGGTATCAAGAAGAAATCACAATAAGCAAGAGGTCTAATGATTATTCTTCACTTTGAAACTGAACATATCAACATCGTGATATTCATCTTGGAAGTGATCAGAAAAATTTAAACAGATTTATCCCTAAAATGTATAACTGCTTATCCCAAAACTAAAGATGTGTTCATCCTTAAAATGCACAATTAACTATTTTGAAAACAAATATATGTAGAAGAGGATTCTTATCCTACAATGACAAAAAATTACATGTTTCGTTGCGTTGCAAACCTCTCACTAAAATTATAAAACCCAACAAGGGTATCACAAGTGTTTATCCCACAAGTAAACACATGTTCATCTGAAAAGCGAACAAATACTATTAAGTTTTAAACCGATTCTATAAAGTCCATCAGTCCATCCATCACTTTACCCTTGAAACTTGAAGTTATCTGTACTTAACACATTCTTTTAAAAGGATCCCTTTCAGTTGCTATTTTCGTGACCGCCAAAGTAGGGATCCAAGAAGCACGTGAATGTGCTGTGGGTGTGTGAGCGTGTGTATTACATAATGTAATGCTGAAGGAAATGCTTAAATTCATCAACCTTCTTATTACATAGCCGTTGACTTTTATGCTTATCCCGAGACTCCAGGCTCAGAAATCAGAGAACGGCACACACCGCGAGAAATGGGGTTGACTGGCTGGTTGGCTGGTGTTCTATATCTGACATACCAGGTAAAGCACGTACATATATTTCCACGATTTTCTTTGGTGTCAGGTGCTGGTGCTGGGGCACCGGAACGGGGAGAGGCGAGGCGAGAGGCGAGGCGAGAGGCGAAAGCGGAACTAGTTCAAGCACACCCCGAGATAGCATTGGGAAAATCGGAAAAGCGGGCCACCGAAAAACCTTTTGGCGTGCTCGTTTTGCATAAATAATATTGATTTATTGGGTAGCGCAGCAGCGTATTTTGCGGTTCATAAGCGAGCAATTTTAATGCTAAGCAACACCGAAAGCGAAAGGAGCCAGAAAGGCAGCAAGGAGGGCGGCCAGAGGGGCAGGGAGTAGAGTAAAGCCCGCACACAACGGAAGCCCAAAAAGTATGACACACACATGGCACGATTTGTTTTCCGTTTTCGCCTTTCTCCACTCACTGTTCTTCTCTTTGTTTTCTCCTCTTTTCGCAGTTTTTGTCCTGTTCCTGTCGTCACGAAATTGTGGCGCAGCAAAAAGGAGGAGGGCGAAAGAGAAATGGCCGAGGAGCACACTCACACACACACACACTCTGCCGCCCACACACAAGTAAAGTATGCCCCTAATGTTAGAGGCTCCAAAATAAAAAAAAACGAAGCAACTCCCAAACTCAAAGGCGCACCCCTTCCCCCAAATTGGTTTCGCTTTCGCTGGCTGTTGATTTATTTGGTGTTTCTCCTCTCTTCCCACAAAAGAGGACACTCCGGCGAGGTGGAGTCCTTTCGTTTCTGCCTGAAAAAAATGCTCTGGTTATAAATTGAAGTTGAGCCATTTATATGATCTTGCGATTATGCAGCAAATTGCTGACGAGGAAGGCTCCTCCCACAATCTTTTCGGTTTCAAAAAGGGGGGAAATGTTGCAGGATCCCGGGATGTCTTTAAATGGTCCACTAAAATTGGGTTTCTAAAGTAAATTATACTTATAAACTACTGGAACCTAAGCTACATTAAACCTATAGTGAAGTAAACTGTATAAAATCTTGAATTTAATAGTAATAAACAAAACAAACAATGCAGTAATCAACTATTGACATTTCCAGGAGCTTCATCCATGAAAACACACATAACAAAACCCATGAAAGAACTCCCGAATATAATTATTAATCCAATGGCTTCGTTCGTTTGCTGGAATAGGTATTTTATCCAAATTTTAACTGCCAATAACATTATATATATTTCTGATAACCACACTCCTGAAATTCCTGTGGAGTAAATTTATCTATCATGACCCAACATCCAATTCCTATCGCTGCAACTTCCTTTGGATCTAACCTTTTAAATGTTGGCTTAAGTAAAAGCCCAAACAAATCATTAAGCAGCCCCAACTGGCAATTAGCCTGGCTATTACATACTATACATATATTTACGTTTGTGGGCTTTGTGCGATTGCCATTTGTTTGGGGGGACGGACTTCGAGGTCTCTCCGATATATTGGGGATACGGTAGGAGCCCCCCAGTGGGTCAGTTCGGACGACCTTCCTGCCGCACATATGAATATTAATAAAACAAAAAAGAACCAAGTCATTGTCGGAGGGGAAGTCGCCGCATTGTGGCATGGCTACCAGGTGGGAAAGTCGGGGCCCCGACTATGATATATCATTTTGTAGCCTCAACATTTCCATGCATTTCCCCATTGTTGTGCTTAACAAGTTACCATTACATTTGGCATATATTTTTTTGTATATATTTGTGATTTGTTGTGTGTCCTCTTGGCCACTTTTTCCCCCGAACATTTCATTGACTTTTCGGTTGTTGTTTGTGCGCCTTTTCCCCATAGAAACAAAGGGCGGAAAGAGGGGGGGCTATTGAGGTCAATAGTAAAAGACAACAACATATGGCAAGGTTGCTTTGAAATTATTTTTCCCTATTTTCGTTTTTGGTTCGAAATTAACTTTTTTGTTGCCTTTTCTTGGGAGGGAAGCAAGATTGAAAACGGGGGAGTCGCCTTTCATTTGCCTGCATTTACTATTTACCACTAGTTTTTCTGACTATTCTTCTTTTTTTTGCCTTTTTGCAGGAAGAGGGGGGTACAGATTAAGCTTCCTTTGGGTAAAGTGTGTGTCTAATTAGGAAGTCCTTTTAAGAAAATCAATAAACATGTCTTGACCTCAATTAGATTCCGCTTACAGTTCACAAAACAATACACGTACAGTGAGCACCCCAGACAACAAACACGCACACACAGCATGGGTGTGCGAAAAGGGGGGCAATAAGGGTTTGAAGGAGGGACACACGTGCTTTTGATTTGGCAAAAAAAACGGAGGAAAGAGCAAGCGAGAACGAAGGTTTCCGTAATAATAAAGACTTGCCTGCAATGTGCTGGCTAAGACGATTTGCGAGAGAGCCACACGGCAAGAAATGGGTAAGATCTTTAACTATATTATCTACACAGAAAAGATGTATAATTACTAGGTGAAATTATCTATGAAATATGATTTATAAAAAGGTAAATAAATCATATTCAGCAGAAGCTTAACGCAGCCCATCGAAGTGAATACAGAAGTGACATATTAATGAAAGAGATATAATTTTGGAGCAATGTACTCCAACAATACTTAATTAAAAATTGAATAAAAACCAGATTCGCTCAATAACGATGCCAGATTTTTTTTTTATACAGAGACATGGCATGAAGCGGGGTTTCCAGAGGAACGGAAATGTGTGGGGCTGGAGAAAAGGTTCGCCTCGAGCATTCACACGCCATAGCCACAGACCATGACATGCAGACATGAGCGACGACTGCGACTAAGACGACGATTGCTTTTCACTTTAGCCAGGCCAAACTCCCAACTAGCCCCCATACATCCCGCCCTCTGTGCCCCTCCTTCAACTGGCGTTTTATGATACGATTTTATTTATTTACCCAGGCCAGAGCGAGCGAGAGAGAAGGAGAAATGGAAAGCCGCAGCTTGGAGGAGCGGAACGCGTCCTGGCATTGTAATGCGAACTGTCAACAAGAAGCTGCCTCCAAGGCAGCCAACTCTGGAGGTTGTTTCTCTGTTTGCACTGCCTCCTCGACGTCTTGGGCTTCTTTTTTTCTGCACTGCGAAAAATTAATGAGGAGACCCAGCTCCAAGTACACAGAAAGCTGTTTAAGTTTTCTTCCTTAGAAAAACGAATTTAGGATTATGTAGTAGTAAAGTAGTTTTATGAACCTTTACCTTTTAATATTAGTCAACTTTATTGTACTTTCTGGCTTATCTCTTTTTTTTTCTGTGTGCAGCAGCTGTCAGAAGGCTTTTGAAAGCGGGGATTCCACACGAGAATTAGTGTGCAGAGAGCACCAGCCGCGGAAGCCGGGCGCAAAAAGGAATACTTTGCAGAAACTGCAATCCAAAGATTACTGCGAATGCATTCCTTCGCAGCAAGAAATATAAAGCTTCAACAAGGACTCAAATCGCCTTGCGTCCTGACAAGAGGCATGGGGCATATATAGGAGTTTGAAACTAAGCTCGAAAATGGAGTGAAAGCTTGCTTAGAAATCGGGGGGTTATTTATAATTAAAAAGTATTACTTGTAGCTTTGCTCATCCCATTATATTCTGCTGTATTTAAGGCGCTCTTAATAATCCCCTAATGGGTCTGTGAAGTCTTAGCTGCCCTAACGAACAGCAGGGAGCTCTCACTCCACTCGCAGTCTCATTTAATTTGGGAAAACTCCGTCTACATGTGGGTCAACCGTTCGATTTGGTCACACAAAAGCCCTACTACTCTCGACATTCCGAAAGCCGAACGAATGTCAATCGCAATTTTCTTGGGCCAAAGCAGTGGCCGGTCAGTCAGTCAGTCAGTTTATCTCTGTTTAGTTTAACCCAGTTACTTGCTAATACAAATGAGCCTTAGCTGCTCCCGTCCCTGCGAGTCCTTCAAGTTCTCTAAACCCAAATCCTGCTCTCCGGCGCCCTGCTAAATTCGGCAACAATTTGTGCAGTTCTTGCACCGATTTGGTATGCAACATCCACGTTCTGTTGTTTGCCCTGACAGAACTTTGTGCCAAAATGCAAACGCCTTAGCACTAGCCAGGGACTCGCCACCCCTCTGGGGAAATCCAATCCCGGCATTTTGGGCGGATAAAGGAAATGCGATGCCTTGCCTCGTCCTCCATACTCGAGAGTATAGTAGCCTGCCACTCCGCCTCTCCCTGGCCCAAAACTAAGGCCAGTTCTAAGAGTGTGCAAAATCGTCATCGAACAAAGTAAGATGGATGGTAGGGAAATGAGGGGACGACTGCCGGCAGCTGGTCCCGTCGATTAACTGACATTTGAGCCCCGAATTCGGGTAATCACTTAGCGGAGGAACATGGGCAAGGTGGTGCCGTCTAACGACTTCTTACAGCAAAAGCGTAATGTAAGCGATATTATTTAAAGTCGATTTTTCCCGCGTTTGAAAGTGATTCTTCAAGTTTCCCCCCCAAGTCTGTTAATTATTTTCCATTTTGTACTCACTTTGCATGTGGCATAATCCCACTGAGAAGTGCGCCAGCTCCGGCATCTGGCGGAGTATCTCCTCGGTAACCAGATGGACGCCGCGGTGCTGCGGCCTCAGGTTGATCTTGCGCTGAAACCAGGCGGAACCGATTTGGAGGCCAACGATCGCATTGCCATCGGCACCCGCACCGGCGACGGCGCCACCGCCACCACGTCCGCCGCCGCCACCCCGGTGATTCGCCGAGGCCATGGTGCTGTTCGAGCTGCTGCTCCGTATATTGCTATTCCGGCTGACGCTCTGCTTGACTCCACCACCACCGCCGCCGCCACCGCCTCCTCCGCCGGCGCTGCCAGCTCCACCGCTGCCGCTGGTCGCTTTCGTTGTGCCGGCGTGTGGATTACTGCTGCTACTGCGACGTCGTTGGCCGCTGCGTCCGCCGCTTCTCTGGTGACCGGCAGCAGCAGGTCCCGCTCCCGATCCGGATACTGTGCCTGCTCCCGATCCCGATCCTGCAGCAGCAGCGGCGGCGGCAGCGGCAGCGGCGGCAGTCGAGGTCGATGGTTTTGTGGACGACGTTGTGGCTTCTCCGGAGTCCGGACTCACTCACGCGCAACACTAACACACTGGGCACGGACGCGGACACGGGCAAGGACCCAAGAACTCGAGGACTCGAAACTCGATAGCTTGACTCCCACAAGTTGTTGACTTTGCACTCGTTTCACTTCGGAATTCGCATTTACTTTTTTGGCCTTTTCGAACCTTTTTTATTTTTGCCGTGTTAATTTATTCTATCTTATTGCCACTTGTTTACGTTATCAGCAAAACTGTAAAAAACAGAAGAGAGATATGGAAATGTTAGTGGGTTTACTTATGCAAAACTGCAAGTTTCTACTTTTGGTTCTAGATTTGTAGAGCTTTCTTATTGAAATCCTTTTTTGTTTTATACTTCTTATTCCTTTCTCCTGCCTTATTTAACTTAAAGATTAGAAAACAAATAATTTTTGACATTATTAGTTTATTTTATATTATTATTATTAGTTTATTTTATATTAGAAACCAATCAAAATAATTTATTTAGGCGTGTCACAGAAATGGCTTTGCTTTTGTAGCATACTTTACTGCAGCACTTAAAGGAATTTGAAGTCCAAAGCTATTTCCGTGGCATTTCGTTAAATTTTTTGGTAAATAAAGCACAAAGTCCAGCCTTTGGAAGCTCTTGATTAAAATGGGGTTGAAAATGCTCTACTATAGTAATTATATTTAGACAACAGAAACAACGAAGCTTGGGATAACCTCCAACCCAAAAATGGTAACCACTGCCCTTTCAGCGGCTAATCCATGGGCAACCTTTTATGGCGAACCCTACAGTTGTCCATGCCACCGAAATGGACTGTTCCACAGACTGTAACTAGTTTCCCATAAATCAAATATTAGTGTTTGGGCGGTGCCTGCCTCTGCTCCGAGTGTGTGCGGTGGTGTGGCTACATCTCATTTAGAACCCGGAATAAGTACGGGGAACGGGGTGGAGGTACTATGTAGCCCACAATCAACAAGTTTTTAATTGCCAAACGCAAACAGCAAACAAGATTGTTATGGTTATCAGTGGGCCAGAGGTGACCCCTCCGCAAAAGCATGTGCAAAGTGTTGGGAGAGCAATAAGCCAAAATTTAAAAGCTTCATTACCATTTATTTTTAATGGTTATATTTTAAAAGAGGCAAAGCCTTACAGATTGCCATCAAGCCTGGAAAGCCACTTGGGGGTAACACTGCGTATGCGTGATTTTTGAAAGGTGAATGTACTGCTTTCTCTTCTATTTGTAAATAATATTTAATAATTGTTTAAGCCTAAATATTTTAATATTTACAGTTTAATTAGAAAGTTAATTCATAGGAATATTAAAAATAAAGATAATTAATAAGTATTTTTGGAAAAAGATGAAAGTCTAAAAGGAAGGGCTCATTAAAACCTAAAAAACTATAAGAAATGTATTGTATTTAACCTACTGATGATTACAGATTACTAAAAATTAATGTACTAAAACGAATAAATTTTGTAACCAATTACTAAACTAAAACGTAGAAAAGCATATTATAACCTGATATTGCATGAATTTACATTTCAAATATGCAAAAAAACTGTTCCGACTTCATAAATAAACATATTTAATATTTAAATTTCACAAATTATATTCTTTTCTGCTGTCCGGAGCAAATGTCTCAGCTTCAAGGAGAATCCTCCCAAGGAAGAAGGAGCCGCTGCAAGTCAAAAAGTGGAGTAGAATTTGAAGCGGCATAATGAGCACGTGTCGCCCAAGTGGGCCAAAAAGGACGACGACGAGGGGGCCGTGGGGCCAGGGGTAGAGAGTGACAAGGACATGGAATTGTTGTTGGCCCCGGGAAAAGCGTTCGTGCGAAATGGTAACAGAGGCTACGAAAGGCACGAGCCAAGGCGCAAGATAGACACCCATTGCAGACACATGGAATCAAGGAAAACGCTGTTTAAGAATCCCTTTTCCTTCACTTACACACACACACACACACACACAAGTTGAGTGCACTGAAACAGCAGCATAACGAAGCAATCGAAATGCATTTGAATCGAGGAAAATGGGAGGGGAAAAGGGCAGCAGGAAAATAGGAGATGTAAGCCACAGCTGCTGCTGCAAAGCCAAAAACCACGACTGAGTGTGCTTGTGAGTGATTTGGGGTGTCGGTATTTGGGTAAGCAGCAAAGTAAAAAAGGCTCCAGCACACGAGCAGACCCAAAAAAAAAAAAAAAATACAAAAAAGGAGGCATCGCACTCACCACACAAAACGATTTACACGACACTAAAGGCGGTTGCGAGGAAAGGTGGAAAAAAAAGGCTGCACAATTAGAGATGAGCCAAAAGGAAGTATGCTGAGATATATCTGGATTACAGAGTGGTTATACTTCAGATCTCTTCTTGAAAATAACCTATATACAGGATCCCTTTGGGTTATAATCCATTTTAGTAACTAAATAATTAATATATTGAAAAAAGCTACATTTTAATCATTCGGTGGATTAAGTTCAGAAAAAAATAAACATAAAAAGAATATTGAGGTTTAGCAAAACATTGTGTATTGCATATTATAATTAAGAAAATCTATACATATTTAAAGATTTAACTGAAATGAGGATACCATAATTATTTTAATATTTCTGAATGCAGAAAGCAAGCAAAAGCTAGTGCTAAAGCGATAGTGTTTTATAAAAATATATTACATTACTAAGCCAATGATAAAAGCTAAGGAACGAGTTTTAACCTAAAAGGATTATCTTTACTTTTATGGAGTATATTTTTTTTCTTTCTTTGTTTTTTTATATTATTATTTATTTAGATTAAACTAACATTTGAGAGGAGGCAGAGGAAATAGAGAGGAACGCTCATCTCTAGAAAACTTAACGGAACCGAGTTAAACCGAAGGTATGCCAAAGGGGGGGTGGGGGAAAGGAACGCCAGGCCGAGGAGCGGTAAGGAGCAACAACTAAAGCGGCAACCCCAACAAAAACAACTACAATAACAGGAGCAGAAACAACAACTACAGTGGCAAGTAAGAAGCTCGTTGAGGCCGCGCGCCAGGTAAAATGTACTTTATTCCTTTTACGGGGCCACTGTTCAAATTTGCATATGCTTTAAATATTTAATGTAATTCAAAAAGAGGAGACAAGTATCATGCCAAAGCAACAACAAGAAAAACAGATCTGGCAATCGGACAAAGCCCGGCTCCGCTTGGCATAATCCAATTGGACTTTCACACACCTGGAGTAGAGCAGGGAGCCGCTCATTCTTCTCTTTTCCCTCTCTTCCTCTCGAGCTGGATTCCCAACAAAAAAAAAAAACATGGAAATATATTCGCGCATTTGGCAAAAAATCAATTTTCCGTGTGATTCCTAAATGCAATTCCCGGGGAAATAGAGGAAGCGAGGAAATCTAAGCAGAGTTCCCTGATGGAGCAACACCTTTCACGCGTTTCTTTGCGGTCTCCGGCCTTTCTACGGTTCCTTTTATTCGCTAATTATTGACATAACAAATGTGGAGCACACACATAAATACACCGCGCACACCAACACCCGAATATTCTGATGACAGCACACGCGAAATGGGAAAACCGAAAAATTACTAGGGGAACTAACGTTTTAAGATATTTTAATTTCTTTAACCTTATTCGTTTCGATTCGGACAAGTCCACGAGGCACAGTTGTAATCAGTAGAGGTTTTACCAAGTTTTAGTACGTTTTTTTTTATTTCTTCGGCAAACACTGATCTTACAAGTGGGGAGACTTGGACACAAAACTATCGATATCTGGAAAGTTTGAGCGTGAAACCATCGAAGTCTTCGCTTTGGGCGGCGATAGTGGGCGACACTATTTTATTTTTTTTTATGTTTCAAGTTCTAGCTTTACAGTTATATATATATTTAAAAATCTATTTTGAAATATAGAACTAATGAAAAATGAACTTCGAACTAAAACTTAAATGTGTAGAAATTAATGGGTCTGAATTAAAAAACTAGGTTTTCTTGATATAGAAACTAAGGAATTATAAATTATAAAAAAAAAATTTGGTTTATGTTTAAAAATATATGTATATACGCTTTTATAACGACTTCAAGCTTATTTTTTTATAAAAATTAAAAGCTCTGTCAAAATCTAAATCAATCATCTCAAGGTAATTTAATTTAAGACAATATATATTAAAAAAATATATAAAAACTATGTCGAGAACTAGCGGCCTGTCTGCTTCCAATCGAATATCGATTATTTTTTGCGGCGATAGGCGTGCAAAGTTTGGCGGTCAAAACAAAAGCGCTCGAATATGTGCAAAATATACGAGTATATTTGAGATTTTACGAGTATTTACACGGATTCAGTTGCGTTTTTGCGTGATTCGTGATTCAAAACAGAAAGGGGGAAGCGGTGCTTACTTTTGCTTGGTGATTATTTATTGATTTGTGGATTATATGCGTCTAATTGCAATTGCTTGCTGGCTTGGTGCTGGAAATCGGGGGATTCACAGCGTGGGCGGGCGCGTTGTATGCTGCTGCTGCTGGTGCTCCTGGTACTGCTTCTGGCCGGGAATGTGGCCAGCGTCGGAGTCGTTGGATACGGTAACGGGGCCGGAGTCGGCGGGATCTCTGGGCATTTTGCTGGCCGTTCCACACAGTTTTCACTGGCGATGAGGACAACAACAAAAACAAGGACTTGCGGACTGCCGACTGTCGACTCTAAATATAACGTTTCGTCGTTACACTCTCGTTACTCGTTTTCTTTCTTTTTATATGGCCAATTCACAGAATGTACATTTTTTACACCTTTCTCACACACACACCCACGCACTTTGACGCTCACACTCGCACATTTTCGGCCCCGATTTTCGCACAGCGAAAGCGTTAGCGTTTTGCCAGCGGATTTTCCTAGTTTTTCCTATTGATTCGGGCAGCTGCTCCGCCTTTTTGGCTTTTCGTTCAACAGGATTCACAAGCGACTTTGGGGTTTTTCATCTGCCTGCTTTTTTCAGCTGCACGTTACCAAATGGGTGACTCCCATTTGGAGCCACATGGGCAAGGATTTTGAATGGGGCATTCCTCGCGGAGGTCCTCTTCGCGGGCGGGGGGATAAGGAGGATACTCCTGGTCTTATTTCGCCTTGTGTGTCTCTGCCTTGATTTTCTCGCTTATTTTTTTTTTCTCAATAAAACTTCATGGCCCTATTACATATGTACTCCGCAAACACACACACGCTCGCCTTCACACTCGCGCGCACACACACCCCGAGCACACCGATTGCGATTCGATCCGAGGATAATACTATATAGCGTCACGATTCCTGCTCCTGCTGGGTGTGCGTGTGCCTGCTACGTTTCAATATATAGCTATTCCTTTTCCGATTTTGTTCCCCAGTTTTCGTTAGCCTGGTCTGCTGGCTTCTGCCTTGGCTCTGCCCTGCTCTCTAACTTTTTTTCAGCAACTTTCTACTTTCTAGATATTTTCTCTGCATGCCTTCTCTCTGCGACGAGCGCCCAGCGATGTGCCACCGAACGAGAGCCTGAACTGAAACTGATTCGAGGATAGCACATATTTTGTTGAATGAGTAGGTGAATTTGTTTTTGGCGCCTGCGCTTGGATCCAGCGAGTAAGTCCTAGGGTTGTTGATTATATATCAAAATATCAATATATCGATATTTATTATTATAATTTTTTATTTTGATAAAAAAAATCATCGTGAATGCTCCTGCTGGGGGCTGCCATTTCCGGTTAACTTCAGCCAGGTGGCGCCATCGTTCGATAGCGATTGTAACGGCTGTGATTTATTTAAATTATAGTGTAGTCAAAGTAGGGAAAATCCTGGAAATCAGTCCAGGAATTCGAATGATATCTATAAAATTAAAGTAACAGAAATAATTATGGTTTTGAAAACCAAACAATATTCAAATTTGTTTACCTTAAACACCTTGTTAATGGATTTTGAAAGTCCTAAGAATTTCTAGTAGCTTTAGATTAGAAAATTCAGAATTTGCATAGTACTGGCACTTATCTATACTAAAATAAAAGAAATTTTTTTGATTTATATTGAAAAAGAGCTATAAACATGAAGTCATAATTATTATTAACATATATAGTAGTAAAATAAAATTATTTGCTTTCTATTTAGAAAATTATTTCTCAACTTCTAACCATATTAAAAAGTCTGCTCTAAGGATAATGTTCGTAATTTTTGTAGGAAACTAATTGCGAAAAACCCTCCCATTCCTTTTGCACACTCAAATAATTGCAATCCCATAATTCTCGACGCCAACCCCTTAATGTCACAGTCATTAGGGCACCTTCTGGGCGCCTCCGGAATCCCGCCCAGAGTTTTGCAGTTTACCATCTCGGCGTCGACCAGATAGTGAGAGTGTAAGTAAGCGAACCAATTGGGTGTGACCAGCAGGTGGCCCATGGCTCGTCAAACTAACTAACTAACCATATGCATGTTGACTTTCCTTGGGGGAGGACGAGAGGTCTGTCCCTCCTTGAATTCCTCCACCCACAATCCTACAGCTAGGGTATGCAAAGTGAGTGGGGCTTTTTATCCTGAGGCACGCGGCACAAACCGCCGCACCCAGTTTCTTGGATTCGAGTTGAGTTTGTTGTCATTTTCACACATCCACAATGGACGACGGGACTGGCCAGGGACGGTCTTAAAAGGAGTTACAATTGATTAAACTATTTTAATTAATTCTATTTTAAATTTTTATCAAAATATTTAAAAATAAATAAAAGCTTTAATATGAATAATATATTTTGGTAATCTTTAAGATATTTAAAATATGACATAATCTAATAATATACTATACTATATCAATACATAATTCTTAAAAAGTATATCAGAAAAATTATTACTATAATTAACTTTTTGAAACAAATCCCTCACCGTTGCTATTAAAATATCTATCATTACATTTTCGCGTTCCAACTTTCATTTGTCCAGGGGCGAGGGCTAGAGCTTTTCTTTGTTTGTTATTTTACAAGTTTGCCATTTGGAACGCCACATGGCTGGGCTACACCCCATATATATCGAGGGAGTATGTGGGGCCACGCCTACGCCGCCTCTCCTACCAACATATTTGGTGGGCCAGGCCAGGCCAGGCCAGTCAGGCAGACAGGACAGCAGTTGTAACTGGATTGCCAAGGCAGCCGGACGTGTGACTCGGGAGCTAACTCCACCATAAATCAGGCGGTATCATGAATGACGATACGGATATCTTTAACATTGACCCGCATGAAGTGTGGCTGGAAAAGGATGCCATTGCGGGATTCCGAGTGTGGCACATTATAGCCGCCGTTATCGGTATTCTGATGCTTATAAGTGGGTAGAAAATGAGACTTTAATATAGATAAATTATTAATGAATAATACTTACAACTTACAACTAGTGATAATGGTGTGCTGCTGCATACGTTTCCGTATACCGCGAACCAAGCAGGAAATCGAGGCGGACTACCAGCGCAAACAGATCACCAAGAAGTTCCGTGAGAAGCTGCAGCAGATTAAGAATTCGGAAATGGACGATATGGATCTGCAGAAGGGTAAGACAGAAAAGTTGCTCATGCTATCTAGACCGTATCCCCACGCATACACACCGCCTGGCAGTTTCTTGTGTACCGACACTGTCCCAGTTTTCGTTGTCACCCTAATGCGAGCCAAGCCCTTTTCCTGTCTGGTGCTCCTCCTTTGCTCCAGTCCCTCCCACACGCATATACAAAAAAAAAATATGATAAACGACTCCTCCAGCTGGCTCCTCTTGTTGCACGCTACTTAATGCCACACTGAGCAAAAAAATATTAGATTCTACTGACATAAACTTAATGTAAATAAATAAATAATGATAGTCACCAAACACTTTCTTGAGTAGCATAATAGTCCCCAAACTCCTTTTAATATTATCGATTGGAAGGCGTTAGCCATCAATGTCAATTATTTTATTTTGGAAAAGATGGAAACATTCCTAGAAAGGATATTAGAAGATGCAACATTCTTGGAAATAATAAAATTGAACTCATAAAATCAAGACGCACCGCAACGAGCCATTCTTAGCTAGTTTTTCTCAGTGCGTAGCGTATTACTCACTCTCTCTCTATCCTATCACAGCACTTGCTTATATCAAACTGGAACAGTACGATGATCCCTAAGGGCTTTGTAAATTCACCACGCACCCTGTACAAACTATTGGAAAGAACACTGCCCATAAGTAAGTAGCACTAAAATTCACAACTTCAAAACTTAACTTTGATTTGTTCATTATTCTTCCAGTCATTATTATAGTACATAGTCATATAGCAATTTCTTTCTTTTCAGTTTGTTCCCGCATTCAGAGCGATTTTCTGAACTTACAGGCCAGCTTGGAGAGCATGAATGAGAAGCAGAATGTAAAGTTTAAGATATAAAAGTGCCTCCTCCTCTATTGGGAAAAAGTGTGTGTTATACGTAACTGTTATAGTATTGTGCATCCGGCGAAGATTGTAGTCTTAAGAAAATGTTAGTAACTTAAGATCTCGGCAAATGCGATTAATTATGCCAGATAAAAATTAAATAAATATTTAGACAGGCTGAAACATTTACCTTTGTACTCAACCGTTTTGATTATTCAACAAGTTTAAGAGCGTTGGTAGCTAAAAGACCCATTAAACAACTCATTAAAAATTGATTCTGTATAAATTTTATATTGCAATTTGATTTTCTCGTTTTTATTGAATTCCGCGCTTGATCAAAGGTATCAAAGGATTTGTTAATATGGTTTGCAGTACGTTTTTTAAATGCGTTTCTTCTCTCTACACATATATAGGCTAATTGTCTGTGGGGATTGAATTCTCCAGATTGCGACTATATAACAAGTTGGTGGCAGACCATTTAGTCGTGTTGTTAGTTTTTATTCTCATCTTTCACTTAAGTTTAGGGTTTCTTTTTTTGGTTAAAAAATAATATTGTTCTGCTGTGACGCTAATGACTCTGGCTAGTGACTGTAACAAAACAAACACACAATTCAATTACTAGACGCGTAACTATTAATTCTTTGTTCATTTTATGTTGCTGCTGAGCTTACATTTTAGCCTTAAACGTTCGGTTGTTTTGGAATACTTTCTTTTGCTTGTTATCTGATTTAGTTTAGTTCTAGTTGGTTTGCCAAAATGTACGTTTCGGTTTACACGCATTTTAATACACAATTTTTATTTCTTTTTTATATTTTATATATAAAAACAACTAAATATACTGCACGCATCATTCGATGCGCTTGAATGTTCTCCCCCTGCAAAGGATTAGGGAATTAGCTATGCGGGAAAGTATTGGAATTTAGAATTTACTCACGTTATAGTTTTCTTTTCCGTGTTTTTAGGCTCGGGCCTTGCACGGTTTAGCACCTTGAGGAAATCCGAGGTTTTTGCACGCATCCGGGAATGAATGTAAGCCTTTGAACACTGTGGGATAAATATGTTTATAATTTATAATCTTAGATAATAAAGTTATTCAAAGAAAACCAACCTTAATGTGGTAGTGCAAATAATCTCGAAACATGTGTATTAGGTTGATGGTATTGTCCCTTGTTTCTTTGTTGGTGTGACGAGGAAAAAGCACTGCATGTGATATAGAAGTAATAGCGTTATTCAGGAAAAAATTAATTTTAAAATATAAAGACGCACCAAATGTAACATAGCCAATATTGTCACCAACTCTGGCATCCGAATTGGCCAATTCCAGTGGCGGTTCGCGGTGCGAGAAGAGCACTTGTGGCGCTGTGTGTGACGCACGTCGCCCTTCCCTCAATTCCTGCATGAATACTTTGCCGATAATCACGTCGTCCTCATCACGGAAAATGGTGCTAAATACAACGGTGACACGATCGGGTTTGGACTCCACATATCTTTGAAGTAAATGAGTTCTTATAACTGCTTTTCATCTCTTACTAACTCTAAACTTACAAAGTCTCATCGTTGCGATAGTTAATTACGGCCCGCTTCTGGCCCTCTTCACCTTGCTCCTGAAAGTCGAAATACTTCTCAAAGACCGAGGCAAAGCAGTTACGCTTCAGCAGGCCAATCCTCTTTGCAATTTGCTCCCAGTCCTCTGGAATCTCCTCAAGATTGATAAGTACAGAAACATTGTAGCCTATAAAGAGTAATTAAGAGTAATTAACTTTTTATTCATAGCTTAAACCTGAGCTGTGTGCATACCCACCTTCTTCCGTGTCTGTGAGCAGACTGCCATATTCACGCTTCAGCAACTCGTCGGCTCCATGCTCTTGCAATTGTTTGTAGAACTTGAGCGATATGCTGATCTAAATTTCATTATTACAGTATTAATAATTATTTTTAATTTATGTCTTGAAGGATTCTTACATACCCGCACTTTAGTCTTGTCGCCATTCACATTGGAAAGGTGATAGAGCACACCATCAAAGTCTGCTATTCGTATGTCGATCGACTCTGGCTTCAGTCTGCAAAGCAAAAATAAAGAATTCCACATATATGGATGAGTTCGATTGCTTATTAGTCATTTTCCCAGAACCACCACACCACACAACATTTTATCTTATCGTCACAACTCGTTTATAAAAGCAACAGAACGGTTGTCTTTAAAAATGGGGCATATGTATGCACCTTTGATTTTAAACTGTTTTGATGTTATTTATTCAAACAGGATATTCGATGCTTTTTAAAGTATTAGAATAATTTGGGGAGAAACTCACACACAAATTAGGAAATTAAATTCTAAATTATGCCATAAAATAGCTCCCAACGCATCTAAATAAATTAAAAATATTTTCTTTCCAATTGCAACTTTGGTATAGAAAGTGTTCCTAGCGAGTTGAACTTTGTAGTCGAACACAAGTCATCTGTCATAATATGAAAATTATTCAGGATGCCGTTCGCCTATACATTTTTTATTGGAGTAATTGAGACACAAATTCGAGGATTAAATAAAAGTATGCCACTTTGACTCCATTCAGAAGTTTACAAAATTAGTTTTTTAAGGAAATGTACACAAACACAAGTCATCTGTGACAATATAATGATTGTTCAGGATGCCGTTTGGGTCTCTGGGCTAATCTGGGAGCATTGTAGACACGAGAAAGATCGACTTTAACATGTAAACTTTGTCTCCATTTTTGTATATAATTTCTGGGGCCATTGTACACGAACACAAGTCATCTGTTATAATATGATTGATTATTCAGGATGCCGTTCGTCTTGAAGGTACTTATTTTAGGAGCATTTGAGACACAGTTTGGGATCGTATCCAAAGGGTGCCACTTTGACTCCAAAGAAAGGTTCTGCGTTTGGGCATTGTGCACGTTATAAAACCATCCTGTTCAAATAAGATTGATAAAGATGATCCATATGGAACAATTACTCTGGGAGCATTGTAGACACGGGAAAGAGAGATGCCTTTAGCATGTAAACTTTGTCTCCGGATCTTTCTATAACATTTCTGGGGCCATTGTACACGAACACAAGTCATCTGTTATAATATAATTCATTATTCAGGATGCCGTTCGTCTTGAAAGTACTTATTTTAGGAGCATTTGAGACACAGTTTGGAATCGTATCCAAAGGGTGCCACTTTGACTCCAGAGAAAGGTTCTGCGTTTGGGCATTGTGCACGTTATAAAACCATCCTGTTCAAATTAGATTGATAAAGATGATCCATATAGAAAATTACTCTGGGAGCATTGTAGACACGGGAAAGAGAGATGCCTTTAGCATGTAAACTTTGTCTCCGGATCTTTGTATAACATTTCTGGGGCCATTGTACACGAACACAAGTCATCTGTTATAATATGATTGATTATCCAGGATGCCGTTCGTCTGAGTTTCTATGGGAGCATTTGAGACACAAGTGGAATGATTTCCAAAGTATGCCACTTTTGCTCCCCCAAGGAGATTTCTCGTATAAATAAAGCATTCTCTTAACAGAGCCCTGGTGCCCTAGACCTATTGTATCCCGGCCTACGATTTACTTGGCTTTCGCTTTTCAATGCTCTCATGGTGGGGTGAGTCAGTTGCATATGATGCACAAAAGATGTGATAAACGAGCTGCAATGAATTAACCGTATAATGTACGTGAGAGGGAGGGAGAGGGAGTGCTTAATGATTGGATGAGTGTGTCCCAAGCTTCGAACAACACCCAAAATATCCCAGAGGGAGTGAGCGAGATGGAGCTAGCACGAAGCTGATAACGGAATCGACACTGGTGATAACGAAGGGGAATGCAGACTGAAAAGTGGATAAGGCAAAATGGTGGAGCGGCAAATAGGGTCACATATTACGGCACTGCGAAAGTGGGGAAAATGGGCAACTTGACAGTGGAACTTACCCAGCCTGGGCATTGCGGTATTTGACCAGGAGCGTCTCCTCGATAATCCGATTATTGATTTCCAGCAGGATCATAATTGTTGTTTCACTTTATTTTCGCCAAAACCGATGACAAATTTTATGACGTTGGCGCTGCTTCTTCTGCCGCTCCCTGCGCTCTTTCAGAGCTGTTTCTTCTGCTGCTGCCGCCGCTGGAACTGGCGGTGTGTGTAGGAGCAAGACGGGGCGCTGCTCCAACTCACCAACACTGGCGCATCACGCCTGTGTTTTTGAGTGAGTGTGCAAGAGTGTGTGCGGCGTATTAGTGAATTAACAACAAAAAATGGGCGCTGATGTCGGCTTTTTTGGTCCGTCACACACACTCGCACTCACACTGGCGAATTCCAATGCTCACCCACACACACACGTCCGCAAACTCGCAGCTCGGCGACAGTTTTGCAGAGAAACGATTTTTGCTTGCTTCCTTGGTTAAATTTAATGTGCAGGGCCTCGCTTTGCTAGGCGTGCCGTAAAGAAAAGGCCTCGGACCGTAATACTTATTAAATTATAACAAAACGTGGGTGAAAACGGAGCACGCTAGAGGTGGAAGTCGATTAGAAGAGTGAATAATCGATTAGGGTTGTTGATAATATATCAATATATCGATAGAACGATTTTTGTTTGCCCAAATATCGTTATTGCGATATTTTTATTTGATATTTTTTGCAAGACGAAATCATGAATTACAAGAATGTCTTAAAATTATGTAAAACTTTCTTCAGTATAGATAATTTTGTTTTATTTTTAAATTAAACTAATTGAATATTAGTCTTTTGCGTCTTTTGCTGTTTTATTTAAAAATATTTTTTTATTTAATATTATAATTATAATATTAATAAATTGCATATAAAAATTTTTTAATTTAAAGTGGGGGGCTAAGCGCCAAATGTTTATTATGGCGCAATCCTATTTATTTAGCAGTACTCGTGGACTCAAATTTGGCTCGCTGTAGTTTTACAACACTGAATATTTAAATTTGATTTGCGATCATCAAAATCTTTGGCTTCAAGCTTTTCTCAACGGCCAGTTAAGCTCTTTTGAGACCCAAAGAGTTGGCAACTTGAGAAATTAGTTGGCGCTGAGCTTTCGAGCGGACAACAGGTGGTCCCAGGTGATCGCGCTTCACAACGAAAGTGATAAATTCCGAAATAAAAACAAACCCCAGAAACGCGCGCGGCTTGTTTGGTTTTTGTTGTTGTTGCTTGTTGCTTTTCTTGAGCAATTTGCGGTGCTTTTTGGTGCTGCTGCAACCGCGAGTGAGAGAGGGAGACAAAGCAAAGTTCGAGTTAATTTTTCGGTTTTAATATGTGATGTTAATACACAAAATCCAGACAATCGAGAAAACGTGTTTACACTTATAATTCGCTCAAAGAAATTCAAATGGGTATGGAAGCTGTCGCCCTACTGATCTTAGTCACCGCCTGCTGGCTGGGCCCAGCCACGGCTCAGGGGTAAGTATAACACACACTCACACCTGGCAATCCGGCCAGGTACTCCCACAGGTGACAGACATGGACATGACATCACTACCTCTGCACAGTCTACTTGAAACGCAAGACAAACAAATGACTCGGACAACGAACTACGGGACAGATCAGAGTTAGGATAGGAGAAGAACTCCGGGAAGAGATGATGCCGCCGATCTGTAATTAACAACGTGTAATCAAGAAATTAGCCCTGGGCTTTATTACTGTCATAATAAGCTGACAACACAAGAGCGAAGCGAAAAAAGCAAGTTAAGAAATGAAATAAGCCCGAAGCCAAAGCGATTTATTTTTATTTTTTGTTTTTTTCGGAGGCGCCTACGCATATACTCAGGCTTGTTAGGGTGATGCAAGGTGCTGCCGGCAAAGGCAGTGGTTCCAAAAAGGAGATCCAAGCCATTGACAAAAAGAGCAACAAGATTATGTAATGATTATACCAGGTCATATATTTATAGATACAATAATTCAAGGTTTTAAAGAGTTTATTCCGAATTAAATAGATTAATATAAACAAAGTTTAGTGGTTTTGAAGTTCGTAACTAAACTAAAGAACAATATATTTTCAATAATTGTAGAATGTATTTTTATATAAAATAGCTTAAAGTTATTTAATTATATTAAAGCATTAGAAAATGTTCAGGCAGCTTTATAATTCCAAATCTTCGGCCTCGTTTCCAACAAATTCACTTCTAAGAAATGTAAATACTTTGGCGACTTTCAATATTTTGTTTTTAACAAAAGAAGACCCAAACTCGGAGAAAAGAATTTGCTACAAAATAAACAATTGTCTTGCTTGAATCACCCTGATGCTGCTAGAGCGGAGGTGACACATAAACACGGATTGCCACTTGTGTACTCATTTCCGATGGCTCACGCTCACCTTGGGAGGCTGCTGACCGGTCGAGGTGATCACTTGGCGAATTTATACACCAAGCTAAGAACCCTGATTGATTGACTCTGACACCTTCTGGGGCTTTCTTTCCTGCCTCCATCATTGGAAATCATTGAGTGCGAGCTGCCATATATGGGGCAGTCATTCAAGGCTGGCTTTTGCCACCTCATGTAGGTGAATTCCGAGCATTGGGAAGTCGGATAGTCGGAACATCGATCAGCTATGACATCCACCTGGTTACATTCGTTTAGCAAAAGGCAATCAGGTGAAACATCTCCGTAGCAAGTGGAAACTCGAAGCCGCAGCCAATTCAAGCAAAAAAGCGAAATTGTTTAAACAGGAAAACCTGTTTACATTTTTTGGGCTAACAAACGTGACATAAACACAAAAGAAAAAGAAAATCGTTGTTGTTTAGTTGTCGCTGGGAACAGGTTAGGCCGCCAAAAGACTAAAAACCGATTGGAATTAGAACAGGCCGGGCACAAACTGTGAATTACGCTGAAAGCTGGCACAGTTGGGAGACAGTCCATAAATTTTTCGCAATCATTTCTTTCCAAACGAAATTAAATTAAAAGCCAGGCAAAAACTTACTCCCAAAAACGTGTGCTAAGTGAGTGGAAAAGTAAAACTTGATTTGGGAACTGGGGCTTTTTTGGCAAGCTCTATGTTAATAAGGTTTTTCAGTATTTGGAAATCAAGGCAGGATAGTACATTTTGGAGTATTTTTTAAAAAGAATATATATGTTTCATAAGCATCACCAGAAGAGTCGATACAGATTTCAGCTTTATATTTAAGGAGCTGTGCTAGGTGTTCATCCTCAGTACATTGACCATCCAGAGTTATTATCTATTGTATTAATCAAAATTAGCTGATCATAGCTTGTATAACAACTAAGTCTATTAATGTTACCCAACTCATCTTCCTCATAATATTTAAAATAAATATAATCTTAAAAAATACATTAACAAAAAATAAACATATTCAAATGAGAAACAAAAAGTCTTCCTTTTTTCACAGCTGCAATTGTTTGTTGTAAAAAAGACACAGCATAAGTGAAGACAAAAGAAAACCACGAGAAAAAAAAAACAATAATAAATATAGCTTGAGCCACTCTGGCGCAGTTCCTCCGACCCCGGGGTCCGTCTCCAAGCCATTTCCGACAGCGTTTGATGCTGACCCGCCAGAGTACATTACCCCTTTCTTTTCGGGTCGTCGTGGGGCATTGTCTTCCGTTTTGGGCGCGTGAATGAATAGCAGGGGGAAGAGATCCAAGTTTCCAGATAGCATAACAGCATAGGTGTAATCCCCACTTATCTACGGGCATTAAATCTGCGGCTCTCTATGTGTTTTTGCCTTTGTGGCGGCACTTTTCATGGTGGAGGTGGTGCGTGGCTTGTTGGCTTTCAAAGAGCAGGTTAATTGTGTTAGAAAATTAGACATAGAGTAGAATTTTGCTAAAAAATAAATACACAAATTAAGTGGAACATTCTAAAAGGAATATTAACTTACTTAGATTATCTAATTATTACTTTATCAATTTCCATAACTTTGCTTAAACTNGAACGGATTTCAGTGTGGTTTGGTTTTTTCTTCTTAGTTTTTAAGTGAGAACATTTCTGCATTTAAAACCCGATTACCAATTTTTTGGCAAATTTTTGTCAATTTTTACGATGTAACCCCTTTGAAAATAATGGAAAATTTTTTGACCAAAAATCTCGAACTTTTTCAGTGGTTTTTTGATCGTGGTTTGGTTTTTTCTTCTTGGTTTTTAATGGAGAACACTTCTGCATTTAAAACAATCCGAAATTGTTAATACTTATTATTTATATAATTATTTCAGACTATACTCCATCATCGCCCCGAACACAGTGCGTCCCAACTCCCAGTTTCATGTGGCTGTTGGCCTGCACAATGCCCCGGAATCCGCCAGGTTCAAGGTGGGCATCCTGGGAAGCACCTACACGGACTTCAAAACCGTGGAGTTGAGACCATTTTCCACGCAGCTCTTGCACTTTGAGGTGGGTTTCGGGATATAGAACTCTCCCCCTTAACAAACGCCTGGCTCACTCTTCGATCTCCTTCAGATTCCCGCTCTTAAGCCCGACAGATATCGTCTGACATCCGAGGGCGTTGGTGGCGTTCAGTTCACCAATGAAACGCAACTGCACTTCGAGGCCAAGGAGCACACGGTGCTGGTGCAGATGGACAAAAGCATCTACAAGCCCGGCGACCTAGTTCACTACCGTGTCCTCGTCCTGGATGCCAATCTAAAGCCAGCTAGGGCCTATGGACGTGTCCATGTGGATATCAAGGACTCGGGCGATAACATAATCAGGAGCTACAAGGATGTGCGCCTGACGAATGCCATTTACTCGAATGAACTCCGCCTGTCGGACTATCCAAGGTTTGGAACGTGGTCCGTCGTGGTGGAGGTCTCTGAGCAAATGCACACGCAGACTTTCGAGATCCTGGATCACATCCTGCCCAAGTTTGTGGTGGATATCGATACGCCCAGGAATGCCATTTACAAGGATGGCAAAATAGCAGCCACCGTGAGGGCGCAGTGAGTGTGTTGAGTTTATATCAAAATGTACTAAATATTATTAAGTATCTTCCCTGCCTTAGTTACGCCTTTGGCCAGCCGATTGTGGGTGAGGCCACCCTGTCCATTTACCCCACCTTCTTTGGCTCCCTGCAGCCCTTTGTCAATGATCTCATCACCCGGAAGGTGGTGCCCATCGATGGCAATGCCTACTTTGAGTTCGATATCGAGAATGAGTTGCACTTGAAGCAGGACTACGAGCGGCAGTATCTCCTGGATGCCTTGGTGGAGGAGAAGTCCACGGGTTCGGTGCAAAACTATTCCACTGTTTTGACCCTGCACTTGAATCACTATCGCGTGGAGACCATCAAAGTGCCCAGTTACTACATACCCGGAGTACCCTTCGAGGCCACAGTGAGTCCACAGGAGGGAAGAATTATCTTAAATATCTTTTAAATTCCTGATTCCTTTAGGCTCGCATAGCGCGCAATGATGGTGGTCCTTTGAAGGACTTTAATCCCCAGATCGAAGCCTATCTCACGAATGTCTATGGCAGCAGTGAGATGTACAATCGCTCATCCTACAGCCTGGATGCCAGTGGCGAGATCAAGATGAAGTTCACAGTGCCCATAGGCGACAAGGATGAGTTCCATTCCATCATCGTGGATTACCAAGGTGTGATTAGTGAGGTGGGCAAGGTGCCCAGAAAGCATCTTCACAGCAGAAACTACATCACCGCCAAGGTGTTGAATGATAAGTGGGTTTATACTATATTTATATTATGTTATACTGTTTTATTAACTTAAATGTTTGTTAACTCAGGCCCACTGTCAACCAGGAGATCTCCGTGGTGGTTCGCTCTTTCGAGCCCATTAAATACTTTATGTATCAGGTTGTGGGTCGCGGTGATATTATACTCTCCCGCAGCGTGGATGTAAGTTGGGAATATACTTCATATTTCATATATATAAGAAATATAATGATTTAATTCCCTAGGTCAACCCTGGAACTTTCCACACCATCAAATTCCTGGCCTCCTTTGCCATGATGCCGCGTGCCAAGCTGCTGGTTTACACTGTAATAAATGGCGAGTTTGTGTACGATGAGCAGATCATACAATTACAAGAGAATCTACTAAATGCGGTAAGGCTTAGATAATTGTTTCTTATAATTAATGTGATATATATTAATATTTCTATATTTTTATAGGTACAAATTGAGGCACCCATACGAGCACCGCCTGGCCAGGACATCGACATAGGCATCAGCAGCAAACCCTACTCCTATGTGGGTCTCATGATGGTGGATCAAAATGCAGCCTCTCTGCGTGGTGGCCACGACCTGACCCATCAACGTTTGATGGATGCCCTGCGTGCCTACGAGCTGAGTGATGTCAACTCGCCAGTGGGTTCGCCTGGCAAGGAATCGGGTGTGATCACCATGTCCAACACGGACTACTTTGTGGAGAAGGAAGCTGAGAGTACTCCTGCCCTGGGACGCGAAGCCTCCACGGGTCCTGAGGAGGACAAACTGTCCACGGTGCGCAAGACAGACATTGGACCCGCCCACAAGATCGAGGTTAATACTTTGCCACCGGGCAAGGGTCGCTATGCCTTCTCCTACACCCCCAAACCCTTCTGGCACAATCCGCGGGTGCATGTGATGCGGCAACCGGCCGACACCTGGCTCTTCCTCAACATCTCCGCCAGCAGTGATGGCAGGAACTCGATTCACCGGAGGATACCCAGCGAGATGACCTCCTGGGTGGTTTCGGCCTTTGCCTTGGATCCGGTCAATGGCCTGGGACTCTCGGCGCCCACGGGAAAAATGGAGACCTACAAGGAGTTCTACATCACCACGGAGCTGCCGTACTCCATCAAGAGAGGTGGAACTAGATGAAATATCTTTAATTTTATTTGATTGATTAAATATTCTCCTCTTAGATGAACTCATTGCCATTCCATTTGTGGTGCACAACAACCGGGAGAGTGACCTCAGCGTGGAGGTCACCTTTTACAACTCCGCCCAGGACTTTGACTTCCCCCAGCTGGATCCCAAGGCCACCGACAAGCCAAGTAACTAAATAACTTTAATAACTTCAGTTAAATTGTAAGTTGATTATTTTTACAGAAGTGGAGCTTAGCAGTCGCCGCTCTCTCAAGGTTCCCGGTAAATCCTCCCGTTCGGTGTCCTTCATAGTCACGCCCAAGCGAGTGGGTGCTTTGCCGGTCAGGGCCATGGCTTCCTCCTCGCAGGCCGGTGATACGGTGGAACAAACCCTTCTAGTGGAGCACCCCGGCGCCACGGAGCGTGTGAATCGCGGCTTCCTCTTCGAGCTCAACTCGAATGCACGGAATAGGAGGAACGTGACCATCCAAGTGCCCAGAAATGCCATACCCGAATCCACCAGCATCGAGGTGTCCGCAGTGGGAGATCTGATTGGTGGCATTGTGGGGAATCTCGATAACCTGATCCTGCTGCCCACGGGCTGTGGAGAACAGACAATGGTGAACTTTGTGCCCAATCTCATGGTGTTGCGCTACTTGGGGGTAAGTGGTGGGATAGGTGGGAATCCCTGAAGAGATTCTTAATATTCCTTTTCACAGCGCCTTCGCCAACTCACCCCGGAAGTGGAACTGCAAGCCACCAACAACCTGGCTGTGGGATATCAGAGACTCCTCTATTATCGCCATGAGAATGGCGCGTTCAGTGCCTTTGGCTTGGACGCCAAGAGAAGTTCCACCTGGCTGACCGCCTATGTGGCCCGATCCCTGCGCCAGGCGGCGCCCTTCACCCAAGTGGACAGCCATGTCCTGCAGACGGCCCTCGTGTACCTGGCCAGTGTGCAGTCCGGAAATGGTGGCTTCGAGGAGCATGGCGATGTCTTTGAGCGTTTCGGCGATGATGGCATCAGTCTGACGTCCTTTGTGACGCTGGCGCTCATGGAAAATGTGGTAAGCAGGTGGAGGAAACCCTTAAGCGAAGGGAAATTATACTGAGAAAATGTATTTCCCCCAAAGGATCTCTACCCGGAGTATCGGAATAACATCAACAAGGCCCTGGACTTCATCACCAGGGGCCTGGATGGCTCTAGTAATCTCCATGCCATGGCCCTGGGCACCTATGTCCTAACCCGAGCCAATCACAATGCCAAGGCTGCTTTCCTGCAGCGCCTGGACTCAATGGCCATTCAAGGCGGTACGATTTCTAGTTAAATATTATTAATAATTATAAATAATGATATACAAAATGTATTTCCAGATGGCCTTAAATGGTGGAACAAGACTGCGCCCGCTGGTGAGCAGCAATCGCCTTGGTACAACACCACGCGGAGTGTCAACGTGGAGATCTCTGCCTATGCCGCCCTGGCTCTCCTGGAGAACAACCTTGTGGGCGATGCCCTGCCAGTGCTGAACTGGTTAATGGATCAGCGAAACTCGAAGGGAGGCTTTGTGGCTTCCCAGGACACGGTGGTGGGTCTGCAGGCCTTGCTCACCTTTGCCGAGCGCTTCTCCAGTCAGGGCAACAATGTCCAGGTGGGTTTCCACTACGGCGAAGGCGCCGAAACCATTATAAATGTGAATGCTGGCAACTCATTGGCCCTGCAGTCAGTTGAGGTGAGTTCTTAAGTTAAACTTATAATGCAGATAATAATTTGATTTAATTTACATTCCCCCAAGCTCCCCAACAACCTCAAGAACCTCAGCATCTCCGCCACTGGCCGTGGCATGGCCTTGGCCCAGGTTAGCTACAAATACAACACGAATGTGACCAGCGCCTGGCCTCGGTTTGTGCTCGATCCCACAGTGAATCGGAACTCGCATGCGGACTATCTCCATCTCTCGGCCTGCGCCAGCTTTGTGTCCGTGGTGGGCGAGGAGGAGCAGCGCTCCAACATGGCCGTGATGGAGGTCAACTTGCCCAGTGGCTTTGTGGTGGACCGCGACACGCTGCCCACGCTGGAGTCGAGTGAGCGGATCAAGAAGGTGGAGACGCAGAACAGGAACACCAAGGTGGTGATATACTTTGATTACCTGGACAGGCGGGAGGTGTGTCCCACGCTGCATGCCTACAAGACGGTGAAGGTGACGAAGCACCGACCCGTGGCCGTGGTCATGTACGATTACTATGACAGTGGTAAGAGTTGCTGCTTGTATCTGTGAGTTATATTCCTGCATCTGAAAGATATTTCTCCCTTTTCTTAGCTCGTCGTGCCCGGCAGTTCTACAGGGCGCCCAAGTCCAATATCTGCGATATTTGCGAGCACGCCAACTGTGGCAATCTGTGCGAAAAGGCCGAGAAGCGCGAGTCCAAACGTCCGGATGACTACACGGCGATAGCGGGCCGTAGTTCAGGTCCAGACTCTGTCAAGGCTGTGCCTGGGTTGGTAGCCTTGGTCCTGGCCACGCTTCTCTGGAGGATCTAGTGCTGCTTAGACGATGTCATACTGTTAATGTTAATAACCAACAAGGAAATCGAAGCTTTAACACACACAAAAACCCACTCACATAGTCCGTAAGCTAGCCGTAATGAATGCCGTGAACTAAACCTGAATGCTAAATGTACATCGGAAATCGAAAATGATGCTAAAAGTGTTGCCAATAAAAGTGTTATAACAATTACTAAAAAGTTTCAAAGAACTGGATTATTATTACAAATTTACAGGTGTTATTTTTATAGAAAAACTTGCACAACAGAACATCTTATTGGTAGGCAATTAAATATGGAAATATATCCCAAAAATTGGTACTAATTTAATACTTCCCTTTTTAGATTACTTCTTTTAAAATAGTAGAGAGTTTGATTCATATTTGCAAAGGTTTTTCCATTTATATCTAGAACTTCACCTCAAATATTGATATTTCCGACAGTCATAAAATTATTAATTTCAAGAAGGAAAGCTTTTCTGTGTTAGTTTTTATATGGTAATAAATCCTGCATACCGATTTTTAAATTGATATATTTATAGAAATTAGATATAAATATATTTATAGAAATTCAAAATTCTGAAAATTATTATGATGTAACCCCTTTTTAAAATTTTTAAATAATCTGACGTAAACTAAAAAAGAATGTAGTTTGCAAATTGTATTAATAATTAATTCAGATTTAAATGGGTAATAGGGATATATACGATTTTTGGCCATCAATGGCTGTCTTGACCTTTTACACTCCCAAAAATCCTTTAGTATTCCTTACAGACATATTTTAGGCAAATAATAATTATAATTATAATTATATACCTAATATAATTACATTATAATTATAATTATATATAATTATGCCATGTCCTTGAAGAGGGCTCTTGTTTTCCATAATTTTCTTCCAAACTCTAGATATTACTCATCCGCCATGTGGACTTTGAGAAATTTCCGAATCCCAAAAATATACATACATATGTAACAAACTTCGTTTGACATAAAATACAAAATAATTCAAGTTAATATACAAAATCAAACGCACAAATGTGTTCGCCTTTTCATTTTCTTTGTGACATTTTTAACTATTGTTCTATTGAGTTCTAAGCGCACATACTCACATCTCCAGAGCCGCACTTCCCTGGAGTTCTCCTCAGCATGCTGCAGTGACCATCATGGCCAATCCAAATCCAGAACCAGATCCAAATCCAGATGCGAATCAAAAACAAAAGGCGAAAAGGCGCATCGTGAGGGACGGCAAGCGTGGCAGATGGAAGTCGAAGCACGAGTTCATCCTGTCGCTCCTGGGCTATGCCATTGGCATTAGCAATGTGTGGCGCTTCCCCTATCTCTGCTATCGCAGTGGCGGCGGTGAGTTTGCGGGGGGGCAACCCACTCCATTTCCACTCATTCGCCACTTCCGGCAACCACTCAGTCCAGCAGAGAGAGAGAGAGCAGCGGCATAGGCTATTTTTAGGCCCGCAGCTTTCGCTTTCGAGTGAAAGCTGGGAGAGAGCTTGCTGCACTTATGAGCGGCATGTGGCCAGCCGTTGGGCGACGCCTTCGATAGCTCAGTTGGTAGAGCGGTGGACTGTAGAGTTTCCGGCGGCTTGGTGATGCGAGCAGTGGCAGGACTCTGGGCCAACCAATACCAAAGGTCCCAGATAGCGCTTGCTCTTGTACCATCAGGGTTACTGAATCGCGATAAATGTTGAAATCCATAGGTCGCTGGTTCAAATCCGGCTCGAAGGATGCCTTTTTTTTAAGAATTTTTTTTTTTTCTAATAATCTTCGTGACCTTTTCGCCACTTAGCTGCCTTCCTGATACCCTACATGATTATGGTTATAGTGGCCGGCGTGCCACTGTTCTACATGGAGCTGCTCATTGGCCAATTCTCTGGCACCGGCTGCACGGGCATGTTCCGGCTGGCCCCCATATTCCGGGGAGCTGGGATTGCCCAGGTCATTGTTAATGCCTTCTGTGTGTGCTACTATTCGGTGCTCATTTCGTATCCCATCCGCATGATCGCCTATTGCTTCTACAAGAAGGTGCCGTGGCAGGACTGCACGAATCCCTGGAATACTCCGCAGTGTGTCAGCGTGGATTCGGTAGGAATTTAATAATAATACTTTATAATATCAGAATACTTATTCCCTCTAATCTCCAGTTGGGTACCAGCAATCATACGGGTTTCCAGACTTCTTCGGATGAGTTCTTCAAGTGAGTTTTGGGAGCTAACTCGAAGCTACCCTAATCCTTCTCTATCTCTCACCCAATTTCCTGTATTGAAACCAACTTTTCCGTTTCAGTTTGGAAGTGCTTAGGCTGTCATCGAGCATCTCCCACCTGGGCGGCATGGTGTGGCCGCAGTTGCTCAGCCTTTTCATCACCTGGCTCATTGTGTATCTCTGCATGGCAAAGGGAATCAAAACTGTAGGTATATTTAATCCTAACTAACTACTCCTTACTAACTCCTAAAATTGCTTCTCCAGGTGGGCAAGGTCGTCTACTTCACCGTGCCCTTTCCCTATCTCCTGCTCATGATTCTGTTCGGTAGAGGGGTTTCCCTACCCGGCTCCTGGATGGGCATCAAGTTCTTTTTGTATCCCGAATGGCATCGCCTGTTGGACCTCAAGGTCTGGGCGGATGCCACCGTCCAGATGTTCTTTGGCCTCGGACCCGGCTGGGGCGGTCTGATCAACATGGCCAGCTTCAGTGATTTCCGGAACAAGCCCAAATGCGATACGTATCTCATAATTTCGATAAATGTCTTCACCAGTATCTTTGCCGGATTTGTGGTCTTCTCTGTGCTGGGCTTCCTCTCGTGTAAGTTGGTTGTTTCTTAATTATTTGCTCAAAAAATCAAATCTCAAACTTAATCCCAAAAAGACAAGTCAGGCATACCCGTGGAAGATGTGGCCACAGGTGGAGCGGGTCTGGCCTTTATCACCTATCCGGAGGCCATTACCATGATGCCTGTGCCCCAGCTGTGGGGTCTGCTGTTCTACGTGATGCTCTTCCTGCTGGGCATTGACAGTGTGGTGAGTCTCTCGTCTCTGAAAGAGGTTCTCTGCATACTACTGCTCCACTCTCTCTGGCAGTTCGTTCAACTGGAGGCCATTATAACCTCCATTCTGGACGAGATGCGGTGGTTGAGGAACTACAAGTATCTGCTGACGATGTTTGTCTGCCTGTTCTTCTTCCTGTGCTCCAGCATTATGTGCACCAATGTGAGTTAATCCCAGAAGGGGAGTCCCTTTTGCTTCTCTCCTCACCCGCCGCCGTTCCATTCCCCAGGGCGGCATGTTCATCCTCCAGCTGTTCGATTGGTACTCCTCCTCCCTGTCGGTGTGCGCCATCTGCCTGGTGGAGATCATAATGGTGGCCTGGGTGTATGGCATCAAGAACTTTATGCTGGATGTGGAGTTTATGATCGGCAAGAGACCTACGCTTTATTGGAAGATTCTGTGGCAGTGGGTAACTCCTATTGTTCTCATCGTAAGCAGCTGATTAAGACCACCTTTAGTACCTGTGATTCCCTCTAATCCCTGCCTGCTTTCCAGTTCATGCTCGCAACGACTGCCATCTTCATGAGAACCATCACGTACAACAACATTGCGTATCCCACCTGGGCCGTTGCCCTGGGCTGGGGCAGCTGCGTGTCCTCCATTATATTCATACCACTCTACATGGTGTACGTGATGATCCGGAAGCGGGCCACGCTGTGCGACAGCCTGAAGAGACGCCTCAAGCCCATGGACTGGACACCGGCGGATCCGGAGGATCGGGCTGCCTACGAGGCCTTTCGTCGGGAGCGAAATATGCCAGGCTTTATGTCCGAGAGCGACTTTGGCGAAACCAAATAGCTATCTAGTTTTCCGGTACAAGCTCTCTTAATATTTCTGTATATATTTGTAGACAACGTATTCCAAAATTTGTACAGCCAATAAAGGTATTTGTTGTGGTTGAATCACTTCCATTTCCTGTTAATTGACCTCCTCGGTGACCTCGAAGAGCTGGTGCGTCATCTCGGTGTTGCCCACGAACTCCTCGTACCGCTGACGGTCCTCCATATCCACCGGATACCAGTCGGTGGGCCGGCAGCACCGTCTGAAGCGCTCGTAGAAGGTGCCGGAGCTCTGGTACAGGAAGTACAGTCCGTAGAAGGGAATGGCGAGCAGGGGAAGGCCCAGCAGGAAAATGGCTAGCACCAGGACCAACAGCGAGGAGTACGAGTGCTCCCAGTTTGCCACAAACATACCAATAAGCTGGTTAAGGAAAGGAAATCATTTTTGAAATACTTCCACAAAATTGTTAGTATCTATGACCTACCATAGAGGCAACCAGAATAAATGGCGCTATAAAGCGGAGTATGAACACCTTCCAAGAGGCAAAGGGTTGGCCCAGCATGAACTCAATGTCCCGCTGGAATCGCACTCGTCCGTAGATCCACAAGACCACCAGCAGGAGCAGCAAGTGGAGGACACTGTGCGAGAAAATGGCATCGAGGGACAAGGCGGAGAAGTAGACAATGCCGTGCTGGAGAATAAGAAGATATTGTTTATTAAATAAATATGTACATGATAAGCAAAATGAACTCACATTTGTGCAAAAGTAGAACGAACAGAGGGCAAGTCCGCCAATTAAGCCGAAGGTCACTTCCTGTTTCCGCTCACGCAGCTGCTCAAACTCATCAAATAAACTTTGCAGCACGGTAAAGATCTGTGTAATCTGCAAGGGAACATAATTATAAGTGAATAAGAAAGATTTTACCCCTATATATGCACTATATTCACCATCACTGTGAGACTGGCCATCAAGAGCATGGAATAGTAAATAAAAGTCCACAAGTTGGCCCATTCCATGGAGGTAATAACACTGGCACTGGACAAGAACAGCACCCAATGGTTCATCACGTGAGTGTCAAAAGTGGCCACCTTGACCTCTGCATTAGATAATATACAAAATATTAATTGAGAAAAGTAAGTCAATAAATAAATAAAAACCTTGAAAGTAATGCTCCAGCATGAAGGTGACCATTCCAAAAAGTATGTAAATAAAGATCTGGCCAAAGGAGATGATCCAACTGTAGGACATGATGTTCGTCTGGAATTTATTGAAGCTGGACAGTGTAATCACGCTGCCCCAGCCGGCCCCAAAGGCGTGGAGCACCATAATGAACGTGGAGCCCACGCCCACCACATCCTGCTCATGCGGCGTTGCAAAGCGGAGGAGTCCCTTGATGGCTCCCGGCAGGAACAGGAAACGCACAAAGCAGACGAGCAGCAGTCCCAGTGTTCCCAGTACCATGAATCTGGTGAGTTTGCCAAACTTTGGCGCCTCCGAGAACTTGTAGAAGATCAGGGCAATCATTCCCCAGACCATCACAAAGTAGCCCACAAAGTGCCAGGAGAGCTCGTATTCATGGCTGTCCAGTTGGCCGGCATCCAGGTCTTCCATAGTCTCAAAGTGGCTTCTAAAAAGGTTTAAAAGTAACATAACATTTATAGTTTAATTAAAAAAGAATTCATAAATATTATATGCAAATGAAAAAGCTTAGCATCTTTTTATAAACAATTTGCTGGCATATAATTTATATTTTTAACCCCCAAATCATATTTAATAAGCAGTTTATATATTCAGCATCGAGAGAGCTTTGGTTACAAGCAAAATATTCAAACTAACGATAATTAAATGTATAAACAAACAGAAATGAGAGTCAGAGCAATGAGAGCTAATAAAAAGCCTTGAAACAGCAATTAACTTTAATTTGTGCTCTTGCATAATATGTAATCAAGCTTTCTGTTTATAAAATAAACTCATTCAATTTAATTTGTATCAAAAATACAAAAAAATGACAAATATAAATGAAATTAAAAACTTACTCAAAATACAAAACAGAGGGAACTTCGAGCAATTTGGTGAAAAACGAAAAGTTCCCCTCGCCACTCTCGCCTTCCAAGCTGGCTTCTTCTGTGCCATCCGTCACATTGCAAATCTATATAGTTTTTAAAGAAAATATATATAAAAATACTAACAATTACATTTAAGTAAATATATTAACCGTGGATCTGTCCGATTTATTGTACCACAACTTCAGGCCCTCGCAACTCCAGGGCATCGTGGGTCTAAAAGAGTTGACCATAAAGACCAAGGGGACAGCCGCAAAGATGCTATAATATATCAGCATGGAGATGGTGAGGAAGCCACTGACATAACCCATTCCTGCAACCAAAGGTAAGTTTACACATTCCTTTAGACAAATATTATAATTTCAATGATAATTACCTTTAAAGAAGGGCAAGAGTCGGAAGGCGGAGATGAAGCCGCTGCTGGAGAACTGGCCCATGAAGGAGTGTATGACCAAAATGGGCACCAGGTAGATCACCATATAGACAAAGTACGGCATCAAGCCAAAAACTGATGGTTAAATAAATATAAAGTTAGTTTAAAAATATTTATAAACTTCTTATCCAGTTTCTGTGAGCTAAAGTGCTTCCCAATCACAAAGGAGCTTATAAAATAATACAAATAAAATTAACAATAATATATATATTAATCTAAAAACCACCTGGTGATTTTGAATATATGAACATGTAGATTAAAATTAAACCCATAATGAACCATACCAAAGCTGTAGCTAGAAAATTTGATTGACAGTGCAACGCCCCCAAAAAGATTAGGCTAACCCTGGACGCTTATCTCTCTCTGTTTGATATATTATTTAGTATATAGATTTCTATATTTTATATACTTACTACCCATGTCGAAGAAGAACCAATATGAGGCCGTAAACAGGTCCAGTTTCAGGGCCAAGCCAAGGCAGGCGAATATATAATCCGTTGGCTTCTCCCACTTCCCTCGATTTTGGTCGGGACTGAAGGGCTTTTGCCCAGTGCCATAAGACGACTCGTACACCATATTTGTAAAGCTCCTTCCTTAGATATTTTTTTAGATTTTTAAAGGGCTTCTGGCGGCTTTAAATAATATATGCCAGCGATCCGCGATCCGCGCTGGTGCTTTAAATTGACGGACTAATTAGTAGAACCGATGCCGGCGCACTGAATCCGATTCCGACGGCTAGCCGCTGTTTAGCTCATCTCGTGCATACCCTGGCTTAGAGTATTCTAGCTTATGAGTCATTTGAACAATGGGTATTTTAATTAAATTAAATTAATTATGAAACAAAGATTACATCGGTAAATCGTTGCAAAATATTTTTGGAATTAATGAGTTAGGCAAAACTTTATTGATATGAAAAATATGTTCTTATAAATATTTTAAACAATATTTTCAACTTGCATCCCACTTCAGTAAATACTTTAGATCAGTTCTGCGAATAAACCCATATAAATCACAAGGTATTCCTAAAAGTTTAATCAATTTTGTGGAATTTTTTCTGCTTTTGCATTATCAAAGCTCTTATATCTGCGTCTGTCTCACTTATTTGCTCTCATCATCGTCGTCGTCGTCGTACATTGTGTCAAGTTCATTTCGATGCGGGAACTGGAAACTGATATTTTTCGTGCTCACGGAAAATGGGCGGAATGCCATCAAAGCTTGTGGGGGGAAATTTCTATGAGTAATCTGCAAACAAATAAAAATATTTGCGCTCTCGCTGTTGATTTCAATTACTCGCTGATCGCTTTGAATTTCCCTTATCAGTTTCCACACTTTCCGTTCGCGGATTATCAATGACAGTGATCAAAATTAAGACATCATCGCAATTAGAACTTGCTAATTCTTTGCAGTTATACTCGTTGTTTATGAGTATATTTATGTGATTAGATTTTTATTTGAAACATTAACGCCTTATCACCTTTCTAAGTTTTAAACAAATCGTGCAATATTTTTTATTGCTCAGGCTTTCTTTAAAATTTGCATAAAGAACTAATTACTCAAGACCTTTTCTTTTTCTTTGTATTTATGTTTTTAAAGAATTCCCTTTTCTTAGCAAAATGTAAACAACTTTTTAAGGTAAGTTAATCCTCAGATTGTGAATGAAACTTAAATGATTTTGCAAGGAAATCCCCTTAAATGTGATTCAATAAAAATACTTACAACTTTAATAAATATTTACTGTGAAACCACTGCTAGCTGATTTGAGAAAAGCATCCTAAAAGTAGACAATTTAAGACAATAAAAAAAAAGTAAAATATATAAGAGACATTTATATAATTTCCATCAGTTCAATATATTATTTATAAATAATTTACAGAACAAAATTGCATTATCCAGTACATGGCTAAGAAAGGTAAACTTTATTGATTCGTAACAATATATATTTTTTGGCCGAAGCTTGTTGAACTCTTAAGTTTTCAACTACTACCAAATATCACCAGTTTATTGTACACTATAGCTAGCATTTGGAAAATATCAGTACAACTCCTCAATTCAAAAAACGACCAACGATCAGCAATCGGCACCTGATCGCCACCTGTATAGATATCCGTATATTCTAGTGTGTTAGTGTGACCGAGTGTGTTAGTGCGCGTGTTCAGTGTGACCATGTGTGTGCATGGGTGTATAATAAAAGTGAGTTTTTCAGTTCAGTTCAGTTCATTAGCCCTATTAAGTGTTGCGTTTTTTTTTTTTTTTGATTCTAAGAGAGTATTATTCGGTATTTAGGCACTAAGTGGCATTGGCATTGGCATCGATCACCAGCATCTCGGATATGCCCATGATTTCCTCGTAGAATCGCCGATTATCCGCATCCACTGGATGCCAGTCGTGTGGCGCCAGGCACTGTTGCAATCGCTGGCGCCCAGAACCATTGGTTTGGGTCACCTTGTAGACCATGTAGGAGAGGGCGGTGAGGAGGACCAGGCCCTGGCTTATCCAAATGAGGACATCGTGGATCTGGTCGCGCCAAAACAAGATGCTGAGTTGGAACTAAAATGGGAGAACTCTAATTATTTAAAAGCTTTTTGATTTTCTATTAGATTTTCAATCAATTTCTTACATACTTTTCGACACATTTTAAAATGTTCTCAGATAATTCCAAATTTCTAGAATTACTCACCAAACAAAGTCCCAGAAAAATGGGCGTGATGAAGCGTATAAAGAAAATTTTAAAGCTTGAGATCGTTTTGCCGAGCATAAACTGCAAATCGCATTGGAAACGGACGCGACCATACACCCAGGTGGTCATCACCAGAAGGATTCCCGATATAAGCAACTGGGTGAACATGGCCAGGCTGGGCAGCTGAGTCAGCTGGCTGAAGCCCAACTGAAAGGGAAATTTCCTTTAATAAGTTATTGATAAATTATTTAAAAAACCCGAACCCACCTGAGTGCAAAAATACACAGACGAGGCTGACAGGCAAAATACTAGAGAGCCAATTACAAGAATTCTTTTCGAACGCAAGACCTCGAATTCATCGAATAAGGCAGTCACTACGGACATCATTTGGATGACCTTTTTTTGAAATCAAATTAAATACATAAAATAATTAAATTTGGTATCTTAATAGTCCAGAGAAAAAAGCTCACCAAGGCACAGAGTTCCGAGAGAAAAATCATGCCAAAGAATAGAAAGGCCCACAGATTCGGTGTTGTGCTGAATCGGCCAAAGAAATAGGAGAAGCAGAGATACAGGAACTGCATATGATGCTTTTCATCCACATGCAAGGGAATCATGCCCACATGATCTGGAAAAATGTATTATAATTTAAAAATTTCCCTATTACTTTTATGTTTTGAACTCACCCTCAAAGTGATCATGCGCCACATTGCAGCAGAGGAGCCCCATCAATCCGATGGTGATATGCGTCAGGCACACCCAAAAGCTCATCCTCTCGGCATCACTCCGGAAGCTGTTGTAGCTGGCCAGTGTGACGACACTGCCCCACCCAGGTCCCAGGGCCACTCCGGCCATCAGGAAGGCACAACGACTCGTGGCAAATAGACTCTGGAAGCTGTCCAGTTGGGGCATCCAATAATATTCCAAGGTATCCAGATTGATGCGTTCATGAAAGGCGGAGTAGAAGAATACGGCCACGAAGAAGGCAAACATCAAGACACAGGCACAGCGCAGAGCCTTGCCAATCTGGAATAAATAAAATTTTTCATAATTTTACTATAATTACTCATGAAGAAAGCACTCACAAAGGCCACTGGCTTGAGCAGGAGTGCCAGGACCATAAGCCAAATGGCCAAGACGCCAATGAGCATGGACCACGATATGGTCAGGGCTCCCGAACCTGCGGCCGTCGAGGCAATGGTTGATCTGGGTTTAAAAAGAATTTTAAAATCAGTCTTAAACAACATTTACATCAATCATTCACCTAAAGAACTCCACTGTGGAATGAGGATCTATTCGAATATCCTAAAGGTACATGAAATATTACAATAAATAAATAATCTTTTAAAAACTTCAACCAAAACCCACATCGACATCATAGTCCTCATGTCGGGAACAATTCTCCGAGTTCCATGTATTGTTGCAACTCATCCAGGGAATTGTGGCATGCAGTGAGTTAACGGTATAGATAAGGGGCACCACAGCTCCAATGCTATAATATGTGAGAGTGCCCAGATTGAGGAGTAGAATGGCATAGCCAATGCCTGAAAGTATGCCAGATGTATGACATTATTCAACTGAATTAGGTCTAAAGTTGATATGTTATATTTTTCTATACTTAAATTATGAGTTATGTTGTCTATAAATGTATACCTTTGAAAATGGGCGCCACACGAAATGCTGAGATGGAACCCGAAGAGGAGAACTGACCCAGAAATGCTTGGATCAGAAATATGGGCAGGGAGTAAAAGATCATGCCCATCAGGTAGGAGATAATGAAGAATACTGTCAGAGGGGAGAGAAGATGGTTATAATTAAATTAAATTATCAACATTTAGGTTAAATTTATAAAATAATAATACTGGAAAACTTTATTGCTATATTTACAAATAAAATATAAACATTTCAGAAGCTTTATAACTTTATAAAATTCTCAAACGCTCTTAAAAAATTATCAGAATAGTCTGAGTAATAAGCAACCTACCCCTATTAGTAATATATTACTAAACCTTTAAAGATATATTATCCCACAATGATTAATAAAGTCGGAAGCAGTGTGTTATTAACTTGGCTTATCTCAAACATAGAGAAACAGTGCAATTTTGTAATTAACTAATAACCCGGCAATGGCCTGCGATTAAATCTGTTTAAAACCAGTTTTTGGCAAAGTATTAACTTGGCTAAAGTTTAGTTCTAGGGAAAGTAGATTTATTTATATATATGTATATATATTCTATTTTTTTGTGCGTTGATGACAACCCTGTGTGGCTGCTAACCTTATCGCTTAGAAAAGCAGGAAAAAACTTAAATCCGTCATTAAGGCAACTGCGATAACCTTTGCTTTTAGTTAATTGAAATATATTTGATAAGAAATAACCCTCGCAAAAAGTAGCTAAACAAAACAAACCAATTGAGACTGTAAAGTGCGCCTTACTGAAGTTTTGAAGGAGAAATTATTCAATGGATTTAATTTAGTTGTAGTAAACTGACTTCTGGATTGCTTACATACTAATTCCCAGATAAATTTATATTAAATTATATTTTTTTAGATGGTTTTTTAGTACAACTCACACCAGCCGCCGTGCAGTAATCCAAAGGTGCCCAGCTCCGAGAAGACCAGCGAGCTGAAGGCGTGGGTGCAGCTGGCAAAGTAGAAGTCCGCCGACTTGGCCCACTTCCCCCGGAGCTTGTTGTGGCGATAGGGTCGTTCCAGGGTATCATAGGCACTGCCCGATCTCACGGCCATGCTGTGCACCTGTCGATTTCGAACGCGGCGGGCGGCAAAGGCCAAGGAACCACCGCCGGACTCATTGGCCTCCAAGGGCCCACCCTCGGTGGGGTATCCTGCTGGACCATTGTCACTGTTCTCGCAGTCATCGAGGAGCATGCAATTGTTCAGCTGGTCACCGCAGATGCCCTTCATGGTGGTGGCCAGTTGGAGGGGTCAACTATAATTGCTTGGCCCCTTGGCGTTCCAAGTTCATGCCGTTTTGTTACTGCTTCTATTTGGCTATTCTTTCTTCACTCTTTTCTCACTATCTATTTTATTGCTCTTTTCTTGACTCGTTTTTTGGCACTCTGACCCAGTTTCCCGCACAGTTCCAGCTCTTTTCTGGGTCACTTAAAACCGAAGAAGTCACTGAAATTGTTTGTGCCGCAGATTAGCTTGAAAGCACATTTAATAAAAAATTAACAATAACAAGCTGGTTATTGCCGCTGGGGGATTAATTGAAATCGTGAGACCCGACGCGACACTTCACCCCGAGGGAGTAGTCAAACGCAATTACGAATTTAGAATTTCGGATTTCAGATTCCCAACTCGCGAGATTCTCCAGGCGCCAAGCAATCAGCTTCGCAGCTCGGCGGCAAGTGATGCGATGCGATGCCAGGCGATTCGATTCATTGGGGATTGCCGTTCGCGGCAACAAAGTAATAGCAAAGTAACAACAAAGCGTCCAGGCAAATCACGAATTTAATTAAAATATATTCGTCTTTGTACGTCTTTTTTTTAATGCGTATGCGAGTGAGTGAGAGTGTGCAACGATTATAGACTGAGTGCTACAGTGGGGAAAGGTCTGAGGTAATCACAACAAAACTAAATATACGCAGCATAAATAAATATCTATTGCAATAAAAGTTTTGATGACTATGTATAAATACACTTATATACCAAATTTATATTTCACAGACAAATTAAAATTTAAAAAAGAGTATATTAAAGATAAATCCCAGTACTTAAAAAATATAATAAAAAAGAAAATTAACTTTGAAAAGCCGAATTTTGCTGGTTGCCTTTGGATAATGGGATAGAATTGAAAATTAATCAAAACTGCGCCAAAAATGCATTAATTTCAATTCGGAAAACTTTTCTGTGGTAGTTTTTGTTTGGTTAACAAATCTGCATACTTAATTTAAAACTTAACAAAAAAAATTTTTTTTTTTAATTTTCAACAATTTTAACGATGTAACCCCTTAAAAAATGTCGAAATTTTTGAAAAGAAAAATGTTGACCCGGACAAAGCTAGTTCGATTCGGCTTTTAATGCTGATCAATAATATATATGATTTATAGGGTCGGAAATGACTCCGTCACTTTTTTTCAGCCTCTTGACTAAAATTATAGTACACTGTTATGTAAAAAATATTCCATTAATTCACTAAATAAAAATACCAACAAATTCGATATCAAAAGAATAAATAATTTAATTTATAAGTAATTTTAAAACAAAAGAATAAATAATCTAATTTCTAAGTAATTTTAAAATGATGCTATAAAATGTATTATTCACATATAATTTAAGGCCCAGATAACTATACCTGGAACCAATGTTTGACAGCATTTTTGCTTAGCCATTCAGCGGTTGATGACGCTTCCAGTGCCGCTGCAAATAGCCCATTCCTATCCTTGGCTATATTATCAGTAAGGCAAACAAAGAAAGATTCCAACTGATGGGGAAAACAAGACCAGAGGAGGTCCATTTAAAGTAAAAACAAAGAGGAATGCCATCGAACAGAATCGGATTATAAAAACAATGCAGCCGGACAGTATGGAGAAGGTAAAGAAACGGATGAACGGGGGCAATGCACAGCTGATGGTTCTCTCTCCCTTTCCATCTCTCTCTCTCTTCTCGCCGGTGGTCCCACAGAGCGTATACGTGACATTGCTCATACGTACGGGTGGCTCTCTCCGCTCTCTCTCTCTCGCGAAAACATTTCAACAAGTAAGGCCATTGCGGTGGAGAGGAGGGCAACTGTGCACAAATCAGCTGTTTTTTGTTTTGAACCTCCCCCCGGAATTGTGTAATTCGAGTAAAATTTGCCAGTTTTTAGTTTTTTCCCTCACTTTTACGCCCGATGTTTACGATGACGCCGATAATTTGGTGTGGCTCCGTTTTATGAGTAAAAATGAGTAAATTAGCGAGTGCACCGAATGCGGCGAACGTGTCCAATTAGTCGAATCGAAATGTTTACAAACAAACACTCAAGTGTGCGCAATAAATTTGCAAAAAAGAAAAGAAACAAAATAAAAATGGAATTGGAAATGGCCAAGAAGAAAGCACATACAAATATATATGGTGGGGGTACAGTGAGAAAATTATCACTAAATAGGGTTTACCTTAAGAAATTAATTGGAAAAGAGGGAAAATTGCATGGGAAGTAAATGTTTTATTTTTTTAACTATATATTATATTAAATCGTCGTCAACAGACACAATAAATAACTTCAACTAAGGCTTTTAGAACGATTTTTTAAATTAAGATTAAACAATTTTTGAGGTACTGTATCTTTTTTTATGTTGTTTTTAATTATGTTGTTATAATAAAATGTTTGCGTTTAAGAAAACAATACATAAGTGCTAGCCGTATTTTCATATAAAACTCCAAATTAAAGTTTAGCTCTTCTCCCATAATTTTATTCTTCTCCCTGTCCATAAACACTTTGTGTTTGTGAGCGAAAGACGCAAAATGTTGGCGTCTCAAGTGTTGGCCAAGCCCGTGGGCACTACCAAAACCCTCCTCCCTAATACCACCACTTAACCGCCCATGCGTCGTACATATATATTTATATATTTTATAAATATATATATATAATTGGCCATATTGGCGTCGCTCCTTATCATCATCATCCGCTGGACGTAATCTGCAAAATCTGACGACTCACATTTGCATTGCACTTGCAGTTCGCACACACAATGCACTTTACTTTTTTCCTCGCCAAAGGCGACACTTTTCGCAATCACGCACGAAACTCCTGCTAGCATATATAGCACGCGGCGACGGCGATTTTCGATCTGAACCCGAATCGGGAACGGTGGCGGATTCGGGACTGCGACGCACGTGTCGGCGGCTCGTCTGCCAGCGAGCGACTGAAAACTGAAGAGTAAAAACTCAGCCAGATAGTCGCCGAATGTCAGACATTGCAAATGCGAAATGTTGCTGCTGTTTGCTGTTGCTGCTGCTGTTGCTGTCTCTTATCGCAAGCCTGCAGCTCTTTGGGAGAAATGCTAAAAAAAGAGTGACAGACAGAAAGAAAGAGCGCACTTCAGGCAAGAGTAAGCCTTAAATGCTCTACAGGTGTAGTGAGTGAATAAAAAGGTAAGGAAAAAATTAATAAATTAATTAAAATTAATTTAAAATAAATATTTTTAATTCATTTAATACTCTTCCGTTTCTAGTGACAGTATACAAAAAAATCCTTGGAAAACATTAAAAAATCTTTCAAAATTCATTTTTTCTTCTTAAATTTAATGTACATAACTTATGCAATTAGAATTTAAATTGATAAAATCTATTCATTTGCTACTCATATCATTGCTTTAGTAAAATATAGTAATAGGTACCCATTAAGTTTTTATAAGCCACCTGAAGTTGTATCAATTTTCCAAATTCGTAGTTGACCCGGCGACTTGTGTGTGATTTTCTCTTTTTCCTTTAGCTCTTTGTTGTTGTAACCGGTCAATTACCGGCTATTGCCAAAAACGAAGCCCAGTAGGAAATATCTAGCCCTTTTTCGAGCCGGGCCACCAAGTAAGGAGTGACTGTCGACACGATTGACGCTTGACTCTTTGGCCGGCGGCATACAATAAATCATTGCAGTGCCTCGTTCAGTGCTGCCGATTCAATCTCTGGGAGTTAAAGAGAGAAAAAATTATACAAAGTTATGGGAATGATTTAATTTATATAAATATAATATAACTCACATGAAATATTTAAAAAAGAGACTGAAAATACATAGTTGTAATATGGAAAATGAACTTGGACTTTTTAATTTTGTCTAAAATCTTTTAGTAATATTTTTTCAGTGCCTACCCTGGGCTAGGTTTGAGCTGTGCGAAACGGTTTAGAAGGTGTTTCCATTAGTTCGACTGTTATTGATACACTCTGACGCATTTCATTCAGCGGCCAAAGCCAAATGCGGCAACAAACGCAAAAACATGAAAAACAAGCGCGAGACTCTGTAAACCGCAGCTGGGAACAGGGGGGCTTTGGCGGGGCGTGGAATGTCACGCAACGGTTGGGCTCTGCTGTAGTTATAGTAGGAAAATGGAAAAATACAAAAAAACATAGGGAAAAACAAGTGTGTGAGGCGAGGGAGCGGCCGGCCGCTCCGATGTGATTTGTGTGATTTGCGGCTGCATTTTGCATTTCGAGCGCCGCTGGCGACCGTGCGCATGCGCATGAACTTGACATTTCAGCTTTCGATTCAATTGCGTCGCTCTAATATTTATATTTAGATCCACACACATTTGCTACAATTTCAGTCAATGATTCAATCAAATGTATTCAAAAGGCGCAATGCAACGGACTTTGTATACTAATTGACGCTGGTCACTGGGGAATTTATCACTTGTTGAGTTTTACTTTTTTGCAGTCATCTGAGCTGTGTGTAATTTGAACTCGTTTTAGTGGGTTGTAATTATGCGTAGTCAATTGATCTATTAGTCGCAGAGAAACAAGTTCAAGCTGACAAAGTCCAGTGTCTTTATTTTTTAGCAGAGCAGTTAGCTCCGATTTAAGTGTACATTTCTGGGAAGAAAAACGATTTCAGATAAATTTATAATTTAGTTATTCATTTATTAATATATTTGTGTTTTAAATAAAGAAGTTTATTACTTGTATTACAATATGTTTCAGAACCTTTTACAGATGTTTATAGGGTTTCTTTCAATAATATAAATCGCTTGAGCCTTTAGGTAAGATAATCATTATTTATATCGAAGGGATAGGTCAATACCTTAACTAAAATTAATGTTCAATATTATTTTCTTTATATTAAAACCCCCACACCATAATTCTCCCAAGTAAAAACCATTTAAATTTTTAATAACATTTTCTTTATTTGCAAAATGTTCCAACATTTCCCCGCCGAGAATGCTCTTGGCATTTCCTTCGAAGGATAGTTCGATGCAGATAGGTTTTCTCACAGGAATGCTTGGAAAATGTATGCTAAATAAATAGGTAAGCGAGAGAGAAGGAGTGCTCGGGTCGAAAGGGAATTTTGATGGCTCCGTTTCCTGGAGAGTCAGGTGAGTGCGGAAGTAGCTCCTGTTCTGGTGCTAGGTGCGAGTACCCTGTCTATATATAGGACTATATATACAATGTATTTACAAAGCATTGGTGTGGGTAGTTTCAATGGCAGTTTCCAAGGGGCAGCGGCAAGGGTCCGATCAGTTCAGGGTTGGTTTCCGGCATCTCCAGGCATCCTCCTTACAGAGTTCCGGGGGCGGGAGCAGCGTTGATGGAGGCCACCGACTGGATGTGTCCGGCCAGGGGAGCGGTGTGGATGGCTCCGCGGGTCTGGGCAGTGTAGACACCCTCATGGGCAACCGGAGCCACGACCACGGCGGGCGCATGAGCGGCGGCAACCACAGCGGGGGCGTGAGCGGCATGGACAGCCACGGCCGCGGGAGCATGGACAGCTGCCGGGGGCCAGGAGGCCACAGACACGGCGGCGGGCCAGTGGGCAGCGGGGACAGGAACTCCCCAGGGGGAGGCCACCACAGCGGGTCCAGAGACGGCGGTGTAGGAGAGACCATGTCCGGCCACCTGCGACAGCAGAGGGATCACGGAGGACTGCACGCCCATGGCGAGGGCCAGGGTGAAGACAACGGCGACGGCGAACTGAAAAAATAAATAAGATTTTAATTGTTTAAATATAAAATCTAGTTGCAATCTAAAGAGGAAACTCAAGAGGATGTCCTGAATATTTTATACTGGCATCTCGAGTTGTTAATATTTTATTCTATCACACTTTATTAGCCTTTAAAATGTTTATTCTTCTTTAAAATAAAAGGATCAGGTTGTATCCCTTTTATATAACTCACTTTCATGGTGCTTGGAGGTGGGTTTTGGGTTGGCGCTCTTGTTGAACTCTTGTTCTGAACTGATTTGTAACGCCGCTGGCGGCCAGCTTTATACCCCGATGCTGACCACAGCAGCTCTGCCGGCGACTGACGTCCAAGGAGGGTTCATGAAAGGTAGAGTTCACACACCATGACACCGCCCTGACACTGCTCCGCATGCATACTCATATGTGATCAGCGCTAATGACATGCCTCGGTTCTGGACGGATCGGATTGGATTGGATTGGACTTCGGGTTCCTATTGAGATCTATCGGTTGCTGTGGCGACTTGAGGAACTAGTTCTAGATATACGTTTAAATTTTATTAACAATTAAAACAATGCAGGAACTATTAAAGGTATATTTAAACCAGGAAACTTGAGACAAATAGGGGAAATATTTGCTTATAAAAAATTAACTGTGGGAAATAAATATGTTATTGGGTCAGGACTAAGGACTAAGCATATGTGATTCTCTTTTTCATGTTTTCAAAAATTATAAAACAGCATCTAAGATTATTAATTTTAATATATTTTATGAAAACAACCTACATTAATGTGAGTTTTTCTTGAAAACCAAACAAGAACTAGCTCTTAGCGGAACTGAGTGCTTGCATTGCCCCAGAAATGCATTCTTGGTGAGTGTGACATGTGGTTGCCACCACAGAGAACTATCCAACTATCTCAACTGTCGCAGCCGGCGAGTGGCCCAACCCACTTTTAAGCTGCAGTTCCGGTAAGTTGCATTTTCACTCCATCACACCGCCACTTTAATTACTTAATTGTTGTTTGTACGCGATTAGCATTTTCAGTGCTCAAAGTATATATACAATATATGATTTATAACACGATTCCAATTATGGTTCGATCGATATCCTGTATAAGGCCGGCTATTAACTGATTTATGAGTTCTTAAGGGTCTGAGTGCTTTGATAATGTCAGGAAACGCCCACATAAGTGCTGCATTCATAATATTTATTTATGGGAACAGTTGGATTTCTTCATTGGAATAATAATAATAAAACTTTCTCAAAATGCCCGAGAAAAGCTTCCATTAAATTCTTTAAAATGTCAAAATCTCAGCTAAAAGTCATTTCAGCTGTTGCTCTTGTTGCCAAGCCAGTCCAGGCTTATTTCCCTAATTATTTCCTCCTCCGATTACCTAATGGATTCCGGCACTAGTCAGCCGCAGGCATTGTGCAACATTCACCTGGTAGAAATGCAACGCGAGAGCGTGGGTGTCCCCTGTTGCAACCCACATAAATCTATGGGAAAACCATTACAAGGCGGCAATTAAGCCACAGACAAAAGCCGGCAAAAAAAAACAATTCAATTACCCCGAAAAAAGGCGAAGGAAAACCCCTTTGAAAGAACTTGTTTTGCAGCCCATGTGGGCGAGAGATCGAATCTCTGGGCCAAAACCAAATAAAGAGTTCAAGTTGAAAGAATTAAGGCAATTGCCAAAGCGATGATAATCTGTAATTAGCAGCTGCTATAATTTGTGGTAATTATTTAAGACCAGGTGCTGAAACTAAAACCAAAACTTGGCTTCTCTCTGCGATCTGTAATTAGTGCTAAGCGTTTGCATAATTAAGCATACGCCCTGTGGTCCCAAAACGTGACGCGATCGAAAGCGTTATTAACTCGATCTAACGACCATTTGGACCCCAAGTTGACTACCGTTCAGCAGAGCGGAGTCTAAACAAATTAGGACTGCCAACTAAGATAATAATATAGAGGCCGAGACAGCACTTGAGCCAAAGACAAAGCAAAGACACATTCTTGCCAGATATGAAATCAATTGAACAATTTGTCAGCCTTTCAAGGTCGAGCAGGTGCAGCATCAAGGTTATAATTAACTAATATACCATATATATGATGTAGGTATGATTTAGTTTGGATTTAATTGGAGTTTTGAGAGGGGTTTGGAGAGAGGTCTAGGACAAAATGACAAGTTGCCAGTGATACTCATTAAATTACACTGCAATAGTGGGACATTAGACGGACAGTCGAAAAAGACAAAGTCAAGTCGCCTATGGACGACTATAAATCAATACCCTGCAAGGTTATAAAGTAATAAGTCAAGTGCCATGTTTCATATACGATATCTTGCACAATGTTATATATATTTTCTTTTCCCGTTTTGGTATATCCTTGAATAAAAATAAAATTTCAAAATGAATCTTTATAAAAAAGATACATATATTATTATATATCGTTATATATTATTATATATATTATTATATATATTATTATATATTATTAATTATTATTATATATGTATATTACAAGTCTTGATAACTTCACTATATTTTCCCACCCCAAACTTCCCAAAAACATTCCATAAAACTCCAAATATTTCGTATAAAAAACGCTTTTTGATATATAATATTTCAAAATGAATCTTTAAATAAAAAGATATATATTATTTAACAAGTCACTATATTTTCCCACCCCAAAACTTCCCTAAAACATTCAATAAAACTCCAAATATTTCGTATAAAAAACGCTGTTTGAGTTTATTTATAACGCTTTCGTCAATCTTTACATTGTTTTGCAGAGAGTTACTAGATTACAATGGGATATTTACAGGTTGATAGGTTGATAGGTTGATAGGCTGATTCATCCCAAGACGGTTTGCCCCGAGATAGTGATAGATCAGAGAGATATAGTAGACATAGCAGAGAGGAAAGTAGGATAGAGACAAGATAGAGAGAGAGAGTGAAGGGCATTTGAAGAATAGTTCTCAAATAATAAAATGAACATGCTGTCGTTTGTTGGTTGTGGTTTTTCTTTTCTTTTCGCTTCTTGCAGTTGTTGTAATTGCTGTTGGACTTGTATTTGTTGTTGTTGCTGAGTGCGTTGGGATCTTGTCCAGAGGATGCCCATGGACAGAGGGACCCAAGATCAGGATCGTGTTCGTATCAGGGGGGCGGGGGGACTAAGAGCTCGGTGTGCTTAACAAATAAGTGTACAGAGAGTGAGAGATGTCTGTGTGGGGGGCTTATCCGGAGTCGTGGAGCGGCTGGGTACCCACTCCATTTGGCATCAGTTGGGATCTGGAGTCAGGAGATGGTAAAGATCCGCTTACAGGGTTCCCGGGGCGGGGGCCACATTCACGGAGGTGGCCGAGTTGATGTGTCCGGCCAGGGGGGCGGTGTGGATGGCACCACGGGTCTTGGCCACATAGACACCCTCATGGCCATGGGGGCCAGCGGCGAGTCCGGGTCCCTGAGCCAGACCAATTCCGGGAATGGCGGCACCATGATTACCCCAGGCGGTCAGGCCCCAGGGGGCAGCGCTGGCATGGACGGCAACGGCAGCGGGGGCTCCCCAGTGGCCACCGTTCCAGGCGCCATTCCAGGCACCATTCCAGGCACCGTTCCAGGCTCCATTCCACAGACCGGGTCCGCCATGGGCCACCGGGCTGACATAGGACACTCCGGGCGAGATCTGGGCCCACGAGGCCTGAGCTCCCACGAGGGCGCACACGAACATGACTACGGCAACGGCGAACTGTGTGGGGGGGCGGGAGAAAAAGGATTAGTTGGGGGAATCCCCAGTGTCCTGGTGAAACTGCATCCTCACCTTCATGTTGGCTTGGGGTTGAAGCTGGGTTGAGTTGAGAAGGAGGAGAAGTGTTGAATACTCAGCGAACGAGTTGATTCTGATTTCGACTACCAAATTGTGGCAACTTTTATACGAAAAGCGCGGCGCGGACTTTGCCTGGCTTTTCCGAATCCAAAACCGAAACCTGCCTTCCAAAAGAGCGGCGAATGGCGGCGAGAGAGGCGCTGGCGCTACGCCGACGCCCAAGTCCAAGTCTCGGCCAGAATGGGTGCACTGGGTGCCGGGTTTGTGGCCTTTCACTGCCCAGCTGCTGCTGCTGCTGCTGCTGCTGCTCGAAGATCTACGCCTCAGGGTGATGCTTCCCGCTTCCCGCTTCTCGCTTTCCTCCCAGCCACACCCCTCGCTCCCACCTTCGAGGGGGCGGCGGGCGTTGATAGTTGCGCAAATTACCACAGTCGAACTTCTACCAGTCCGCAGCCAATAATAAATACCAATAATATGTACGAGTTATAAGCAATCAGTTAACAAGAAATGCGAGGTCCATAACACTTAAGACATCTGATTTATGGAGATTCATTTATTAAAGCAAAAGGCTAAATGGACCTTTGCCAATTTAAGTTTAAAAGAGTTTAAATTGGAATAAAGCCAAAGCGGAATTAACCTCTATGAATATATATTTTTCAATATATTTAAATAATATATATAATGATAAAAATATATATATATATAATAATAAATATAATGATGGATATGAATTGCAAAGAATGCCCGATTATGCTAAATATAATTCATTTGGAAATTGCAGATCCTTAAGACCATTTCCGACTTTATTGGAGAAAACCATACAAAATCAAATTATCAACTCAAACCTCAAATATTTCGTATTTATAAATCAATTTTTAAATAATTTTACCTTTACAATTTCGATTTATACATTAATATTATTTTTGCATTCTATTTTTCTGAATAAACAATGTTTAATAAGACTACTAAAACATATTTTTTATAGACGTAGTTAGTGTATTAATTATATTTCTTTATTTATAATTATTCTTCAAATAAGAAACCGTTTTTAAAAATGTTAAATATATTTACCTTAAAGTTTTTAAAGAAAGAAATAATACACCTTTAATTTACTTAAAATTCACGATAGTTTTCTATTAATTTAACAGTTTTAAACTATATTTTAAATATTTACCTTAAAGTTCTTAAAGGAAGAAATAATATACCTTTAGTATACTTAAAGTACACAATATTTAATTCTAATTGCCTCTTAATTTAATGCTTTATTCCAAGAATATTATTCAACTATTATTCACTTTTAAACTAAAGATATTTATATTATATTTTTTTAGAATATATATTTATTATATTATATATATTATATATTTATTTTAAATTATGCTGTAAATATAATGCAAAATAAAAATCCATTTTAGTTATGTTCGATTGTGTCGACAAGAATTTACAGCCGAGGGTGAAACACGGACACACATAAACATAAACATAAACTTGGATATTTCAGAGCCGACACAATCGGCTTGGCCCAATCGGGGGCCTGGAAATTGCCACAAACACCAAATTATATTGATAAAGAGCACAAACACATTTAAAAAGTCATAAGCATGTGGCCGGTGGTGGCCCAAAGCATTCAATTTGCCATGGAAAACCGACTTGGCTCTATGGCTGGGGCTTTGCATTAGCTTTCAGAATTCTTTGGGGCAATTATATATACATAGTATATAGTATTCGTATTCTCTGGGCTTGAGTGTGTGGTACGTTGCAGCTTGGGGCACGAAATGGAATTTCAGTGCAGCCGGAGAGTGAAGCCAGGTAACGCGTCGCGTGCCTACACTGCAATTACAGGTGCCTGGGCCCAAGGCTTGACTTGGCTAGAACTTTTTGCTACTGCAATGACTTAATCAATGCAATAAAATGAATTACATTTTAAATGCCTAATGGCCAGTCAAGCGTCACAATCCTTCTGTAATCGCTGGTGGTTTAAATTGTGAAAGAAAGGGTGGTTGTTGGTCAACAAGGAAATGGAATCTAAGTAAGAACTTAAACATTAACATAATCAATGCATATTGATTAAAATTATATTACAGTTTAATTATATAAATTAAATAGTAATATCTTAATAAAAAGAATATTTAATAATATTTACCATATATATGCACGCTTTAATGTATTTTTTCCTTGGCAAAAACAAACCCATCGAAATTTCGTGACGCCTGCAAGGTCGCGTCTTTCCTTTGTGTTTGCTCGAATTCCCTAAATTCTTTCGAAATTCTTTTCAAATTCTCAACTTTTTCGCAGTGTTTTTAAATAAACAATTAGCTTGTGTTTTCGCCGTGGCGGGCTGCCCTCTGCCTGCCCCCTGGGCTCCGCCAAAAATAGGAAATCGTATTGAAAATTGTGGCGGGGCAAC
>VNJV01020280.1:0-13642 GCA_008042635.1 Drosophila nikananu | reverse complement strand
AGATATTGTATGAATATTATAATTTAATTACCAATTAACCTTGGATAGAGCGGGACCTTCCCTGCTCTATCAATAAAAACCCTTAAAACAAATTAAAGTTTTCTTATCGGAAAACAAACATAACATGGCGACCCTTGAAACAAATTAAAGTGTTCTTAAGCATAAAACACTGTTTTGCTTAACTTGTATAAGTGAATTTCACAACTTTTCGTAATACTTCTTCGACGGCCAAAGTCACAAATTTAATAATGATGTTGCCACTCCGTGTTTCAAATGAACAATAACACCGAAATAGAATCATCTCAACTCGCTATGTATCAGTCCATTAGAAATACATTTATTTATTTTAAGCAAATAAAGTTCGCAAGAATTAGCAAGAATAAAATTTTGCAAACGAACGATTTATTAAATTGTGCTTCTGGTGATGGGAGTCGCTTAATTTTTTTTTTAATTTCAAATGAAACAAAATATTTAAATGAACCAGCAATACCAGGATTTGTCGCAGATATTTGGATGGGTCGGCGTTTTGAGCGACGTGCGTCGGTGTTTATTGTTAGAATCGGAAATTACTACTAGTTAAAACAGACTTCAAACTAGACTGTAACTTAACACCCTGTATCAGGATAGGCTACGTCAGCCTTCCTGGGAGCCCAGAATCTTGGCAAGGCATTCGAAGTTAAGGGGGGATCCTCGCTCACGTCCTTCGATCGCCTTCCTCGCCCGAAAACACTTCCCACTCTCAGAGTTTGCACAAGCCACATGTTTTCTCCTTCGGCAAATAACAAAACAAGATCAACTGATTGCATTATTGTGCAACGGCTGAGCAGGGAGCTTTTAAAGCCGCGTAGTGTTGGACAACACGCGTAGCCAAGTTCCACACCCAAGGCCAACTCCAAGCTCAAATTCATAATAAAACTTGAAAACTTAAGCTGCGGTTTTAATTTTTTTTTTTTAACAATTAAATTAAGTCGACTGAAAAGTCAATTTACAGCGCGAAGAACCGCTAATGACCGACTTCTACTTAAGTTGCAAAAGCCGCAGAGGTGGCGCTAATGCAGGAAAGGGTCCGTCAGTTGTGAAGGCACCGGCCACAAGTCCTACAGGTACCAAGCCAACCACAAGTGTATTCAACAAGCGCGCGGGAGATGACGCAACCCTGAGCAGGATCTGCCCTGAATCTTTCAAGGCCATCCAAAACACTCAGAATGGTTAAGGTTAAGAATTGTGCAGAGCTGCACAAGATTTACTGTCACAGGCGTATTTCAAAAATAATGTTCACATTACAGTATTGAGTGAGCCTTATAAGAGGAAAACAGAGGGAGTATGGATGGCTCGGATTGCGGCGCATCCATTTGGAGCTGCGGGCACTCCTCATCTCAGAGGGCGTCGAGAACTGGCTTCGCCTCGAGGACGACTGAGCGGGGAACCAGCCTTCTGGTTGCCCTGCACACCCTGGATGTTTGCTCAATGATGGTAAAAGATGATCCAACAGAAAGGCAGGCGGGGAGTCACTCAACGACTTGACCTTCGCCAGGAGCTCTTCCGGAACAACCACTGGGAAGTCACGGACTGGCTCACATACAGAAGATGCAGCAATAGCAGCAGGGCCCATCTAACCGACAGCCGGCGTATAGGGTACACACTAGACAAGTGCTCATCCTGAAAACAGGCAAGATGAATGACGCCTCGTCCTCATATCATGCTCGACACATTGGGAAAGATATTCGAGCGTATTATATGCAATAAGCTGGAGCGTGAAAAATGAAGACCGTGGATCCCTATCGACCCAGCAGCTCGGCTTCAGAAAGAAGCTGAGCACGATCGACGCAATTCGCGAGGTAACGCTGATGGCAGCAACCGCGTTCGAAGCCGAAAGATGGCAGGGAGCCACCCTAGACGTCAAAACACGTTCAACTCAGCGTACTGAAGACTAGGGCTGTATGCACTCCATAGTGCATTTCTAGAAACCTCACCCTCCTGATAGTGGCGATCGCTGACGATATAGCTAATAGCTTCTAATGCAGCATCGCAATCGATATGATGATGTCTTGGCTGGCTGACAACGGGGTTTCGCTTGCCGAGCATAATGAGCAGTGCTCATAAGCAGTAGAAAGGCTCGGTAACCATCGAATCCAGATCGACCACGGACTGAATTTCAAGAGCGACCTGGAGTACGCGGCGGCAAAGGCATCCATGGCTACCGCTGCGATCTCGAGGATGATTGCCAATGATATCAATGATATCTGTGGTGACCTCGACCATCCTGTATGCCGCGCCGTTATGGGCCGAAGGCATGAAGACTACCAGCTACTGTCGGCAGTGCAAGTCTGTCTAAAGACGCTGAGCATTGAGGATCTGCAGCTATTTCTGCACGGTGTCAGAAGAAAAAGCTTTGGTGGTATCGGGAGCAATCCCAATAGACGCAGGATATGGAATTCGGGCAGCAAAACACAGCGAAGCAGCACACTTGCGTGGTGGCAAAAGAGAGACTACCACACCACGCAGATCTTCACAGAACAAGGATGCTTTAAGGCGTACCTGCACAGGTTCAAACAGTACTGCTGCACCGCATTTATAGAGGACGAAGAGCATGCATTTCTCGTGTTATTTTCAGCAGACCGAGCTTCGTTGGAAGCAGCCGTGACTCTTTTCCTCTTCTACTCTTCTTAAATTATGTATTATATTAATCTTTTACAAATTAAAAAAGAAAAACACACTGTTGAAAACCATCAAAAGTACACTTTGTTTTTTAAAAATATTTGTCTATATTTTACATACATAGTTCTCCGATCCAGCCCTACTTTTATAATAGTTGGAATATACAAAAGACAATCTACAAAGTTTTATTCAGATAACTTCAAAAGTTAATGACTAGTTCGCAAAAAAACAAACAGACGGACGGAAGCACGTAAATGGGTAGATTGATTAGACTGTTGATGCTGACCAAGAATATTTAAACTTTATACGGACGAAAATCACTCATTCCGTGCATTGCAAACTTTTGACTAAAATTGTAATTCCCTACAAAGGTATAAGAATAAATACCCTCGTTTTATTGTACAAGTAATCGGTAAATCGAAGTATACGTTATACGCAGTCCTACTGCGTCGCCAGCTTGTGACTAAAATGATCTCAAAGAATGTGATTCTCAATAAAAGAATAGTAGTTGTCGTACAAACATTACGGCTCAGTACTTACGTTTTCGGCAAATCTTGCGTATTTACCCTCCTCAGATAAATAATCACTAGCGCATCGTTTTAAATGGGCAATTAGGTATTTTCGGATATATTTCATGGATGGCAGAATAATACTGCATACAACAGATAAAAGCGCCCAATTTTTTAAATTTATTCTTGAGTTAACATCTGGATGATCCGTGGTCTGCTTAATTAACTGAAGGTAAAGTTCATTTAACAAAGACTCCTTTTTCATACACTTCTCCAATATATTTTGTACTATGGGAATGTGTTCATCCTCAGCCCGTTTAATTGTTTCGCCTGTAAATATAAGGGAAATTGGGTCAATAATAAGTTGCAAAACATCTGTTAATTAATTATATTTCAATTTTGATAAGCGAGCATCACTAAGCTCAGGTAACAGTTTTTATTGGATCAGATGACTCTTAGGCGCGTTGGCAAAGCTATACATGTGACCTGTGGACACTAAAAAATTGGTTACAGCACCAAAACGCCAGTACAAAGAAAAATGCACTGACCCTCCCAGTCCTAAACAAGTTTGCATACCAAACTGCAGTTTAAACTTCAAAAAAGGAAGTATTTAATAAAGTGAGAAAAGTCAGAAGCTCACACTAAGGGTGCTCCAGCTAGAGATAGTAGTGGCCGGAGTAGAACAGCTGAAGAAAAGGATGTTACAGTTCGATGTCAATTCCCACGAAGCTTAACGACTTTTTTATTAAGATCAGTACATTCAAGAAGTCCATTTGACACCAAGCACGGGCTTATTCTTTTTAGGTGTTAGCAGCCGCTACAGATGAAAATATAGAAAAGGAATACGAGGAAGTGACTACTGGTGCCAGATTGTTTGCTTGAATGCGAATTAAGTGGGTTAAAATTAATGTGTTTAGTTTAGGAAGGCTATTTACGTTTGTTATTATGTACAAATCGTTCTAACTTCAAGCATGGTTCTACGGTTAGATAGAGATGATAATTTAATAAGCAAAAGTCTACTGGAATACAATGGTAACCTCTGGCATGCATTCAAAAAGTTCTTCTGAACCGACTTAATGCGTTTACTGAGGACCCGTTTTGAGGGCTCCAAACGCAAGATCCATATTATAAGATAGGACAAACTATTGAAATATTTTGGGATTAGGTAACATATTGGTCATAAAATTCTTTTGACCACCGTTTAATGAATCCATGCATATCCAGGCGGACACCCAAATCATCAACTATGGCAATTCTTTCCACAAAGCGCCTGTTGAGCGTGTAAGTTTCATGCTTGGGATCGACACGAAAGAATGTCATTAGCAATCGGAGCGTCCGTAAGAACTCTATGTAATAACTTGACTTTCAGACGATTCGTATTTTCTGGGAGAAAAACATAGGATATGTGAAAGCTCCGGGTAAGCTACGATAGTCGCCAAGAGTATCGTCCGCATTTTTTTTTTTCGGCCCAAAGTATTTGTTTTTGCACGCCCAATTGGTTTTGGACTGCCCCAAGTTACTGTCTGTGTCTTTTTTTTGACTGGCTGGCGTAGATGAGTAGATATTGCTCCCGGTCTGTCCAATAATATATGTATCTATGGTTCACTGGTGAAAACCTAGGAATCCTTGTGGCCAAGACCTTGTGCCCAGTGCACCCTAAATTTTGACCGCCACTGTGTCACGCCTAACTTTGCAGTCTCCACAGTGCCGCCAGACATTCGTCGTCCTGAGGACCGGCACGCCTGCAAAGAGGCGGCAACGGGAGCCATTAGGCTTTAGCAATTTTTTTTTATTTAGATACATAGGTTTACTTGTTGGTATTGGTTTTTGATTTTAGTGTCATTTAATTTAAGCTTTTATTTATTTATATAATAACAACTCTCATAAGTCAAAAAAAATATAATTTTATTTGACTGAATAATTAGAATATGTTTTACAATATGAAGAACACCGACCAATTTGTATTAGGTCTCAAACTGAACACGATTGATTGATCTGATTTGATTAACGTTCAAGCCTCGGTTTCGAGCTTTCTTACTATGGACTTTGGACTTCACATTATGGTGAAATAGGGAGAGAGCTTTGGAGTTACTGACCTTAATTGTCTTTGCATTTCTCTTAGATTCTGATGCTCTTAGATTATTGCAATTATGTTTATCGAATGCACGAGTCCGAACTTTGAACGTGGGAGTGTGACAATGGCGTGAGGGCTTGGGCAAGTAGTTTACTTTAGACAATGTATGTTTAGTCTAGCGGCTGGTAGTCGTCTGGAGTTTTCAATTACATCCTTTGTCCGATCTTGGGTTTTTTCCACTTGGCCTTGTCTTAGGGATTTGTATTTCTTGTTTACTGGATGGGTACATAAATGGTAGTATGGGGTATGTTGTTTTACAATCGTAAAGTGTAGGGTAGTGTTGGGTATACATGTTGTGTGTGTACTATTTTATTATATTAAGTAGACATGTGATTAAGTCTTAGGTACTTATGAATATGTCACTATATATATGTCGAAGGCTTAGTTTTTTGAGTAGTTTGAGAAGAAACAAGAATTGAATTTTTGAATTACTTGGAAATAAAACTTTTATAATGTAAATCCTGGAAATATGAATTGAATTGGAAATTAGAAGTCGTGCAGATGTTACTCTTTGTCTTTGGTCGACGTTCGTATTCGCAAACGGTTTCTGCGAAAAGGCCTAACATACTTTTGTTTTGTGTAGCCTCGGTGTGACAATGTGTAAGAGAGAGACGAATGGATATTCTGGGAATAATACGAGTACCCTGGTTGGTGCTATATAAAAAGAGAAGTTGTGATTCAAAGGAATACTCTCGATTAAGCGACGAAACATGTCACAGCCGAGGAAGCGCACGGTCCATATCGCTATAGAATCCGCGGATGAATTCGAAGTTCCGACATATACATATATGTATTAATTATACCCTTGCAGGGTATTATAATTTTAGTCAGAAGTTTGCAACGCAGTGAAGAAGACATCTCCGACCCTATAAAGTATATATATTCTTGATCAGCATCAACAGCCGAGTCGATCTAGCCATGTCTGTCTGTCCGTCTGTTCGTTTCTACGCAAACTAGTCCCTCCTATATGCTCTCACTGCTATATATGTCGGAACGAGCCGGATCGGCCGACTATATAATATAGCTATATAGGAAAGATCGGTAAATTTTAATGAAAAAAATTATAACTTACCCAATTTTTACAATATTTGAATAAAAGTTGAGATATGGCCATTTTGTATTATTCTTGAATTTCGAATTTAATTTGATCAAAATCGGACAACTATATCATATACCTGTTATAGGACCGATCGGAAAATTTTGATGAAAAAATCTAACTAAGCCAATTTTTCACATATTTTATATATATATAAAATTTGAGACGTACACATGTTGTATTATTCCAGAATTTCGGTTTTAATTTTATTCAAATCGGACCACTATATCATATAGCAGCCATAAGAAAATATATATAAATTCATTAAATTCGTTCGCAACATTTTTCGCTCGCAACATTTCTCGTTCGCAACATTTTTCTTTCGCAACATTTACCTTATGTCAGTACCCGAGAAAACGAAAAAGTCAGAAGATTTTTCTTCTTCTTACTTACTGCAAGGGTATTTAAACTTCATGCCGAAGTTAGCTTCCTTTCTTGTTTTTATTTTATTTATTTATATATATAAGTATTTATTTTTATTTAATTTATTTATTTATTTTGGCTTGTTGGTGGGTTTTTGTGTTGTCCATATTTATCGATAAAACATATTTTCCCCTTCGACCCCTTGAGAGCTTTTACGGGTAGGTTGGCCAAATAAGTTAAATCGAGGGAATGGTTTGAACTATATTAATTGTCGAAGGGGCACAAAAATACACCTATAAATAAAAAATGACACAGAAAAGGCTAAAAGAATAAAGAATAACGAATGTGATTACAAATATAAGTTGAAAGAGGAACATGATGGGGAGGGGGAGGGATGAATGGTGTTAGTGTGAATACTATATATGTGTGTGTGAAGAACTGTAGGAGCAGCTGCAAGATGATTGCTGCAGGCAGCTGCAATGGCAGGGACGGATGCAGATAAGCTCCTAGACCATCAAGGAGTCTTAAAAAGATTTCTGACGGCTTAAAATGTTTGTGCACTGATAGTGTTGTCGAACGTCCAGTCATCGTTAAATGGGGTGGATGTTCTAAAATGTTGTCTGTTACGTGTGTCAGTTGGGCGGGTCAAGAACCCACGACTCTAGGAGCTAACCGAGACATGGCCCAAGCCGTTGGCTGCACGCGCAGGACCAGTTGTGGTCATAACAAAAAAAATGTATAATATTTACGTTTTCTTCTTAAAGACGGATGTCTGAAAGTAGAATAACAGTGCTTGTGTCTGGATTGGTGCTTCCCAAGCCAGGATTAAAATGCGCGTGCAAGTACGAAGTATTTCCGCTTGTTATATATTCCTTACCGCAGTCAAGACATTTTGCCAGTTTTTTGTCTTCTGTTCCTTGGAAATATTCCCATTCTCTCCTAGTTGGTTTCTTTTCCGTGTCTGTACTTTTGCAGTCTTGCTAGCCTGCACTAAGTGCGGGGGACATCCGACGTTTACCTTCAATTCGACACACTATTGATCTAATTACTAATGTTTAATTCACAAAACACACCCTTTTGCAAAAAACGCTCCATATCTTTCGGTTATTTTTGTCCTTTTAAATGACTTTACAAAACGAAAAGAACACCAGATCACTATCCATACCATCGAAAAAAAAACTCCGAACTATATTCGTTTAATATTTGACAGCTGTGGATTCGTGTTATATTTGTGTTATTATACGTGTATGTTTTTACAGAACATTTTCGATAATTGAAATTAGCCGTAAATTGATGGCGCTTTTTTTGCTGTTTCATCCGCTGTTTTCGTACATTTAAAATTATTGTTTCGAACGAATGCAGCAAAGGCATGTTGTTATTGATTGATTGTTATAATTTTAAAAGTTTTTTTTTTTTGTCAAAACTTATTCAACGTTTTTGTTTTTGTGAAAAAAAGGCCCCTACCACGACGTTTAAATCTTGGAGCTCGAAGTAGAGCAGCGCGGCGCACAATTGATGGAAAGATACAGATACGTTGCAAAAATAAACTTTTTGAAGACAACGGATCGTAAAATTTGTTATTGCATTCGACAGGTAATAGTTCAGAATCAAATCGGTTTAGTATTTAAGAAGTTGCACGAGTTCAAATTTGAACCTGTTTTTGGGTTGCAAAAAATTCAGATGGTTCTTCAGAAAAATTAAGACTTTGCGGTAGATTTTGATATAAAATATGTAAGCGACCGGCATGGCTATGGTCTCTATCAAAAGGGTCTCAAATCTCGGTAAAACCAAAGTAGAATAAATTAATAATATTTTTTGCACGTGCAGGCATACCTGTTTTACCGAAGAACTAATTTTTCACCTATTTTTCAACTTTGTAGAATGTCAAAAATTAGACTACACGGGATGGTGCGTCTGGTGTATGAGGTGTGGTTCTTGAATAATATATATTTTATCAAATTCAAAAAAGGTCGGCTGCCCCAATCTGCCCCCAAGAATTTCCAATGCAAAAGATACTTTCAACTCAGATTAAAAAACGCTCGGCTTCGAGCAAATTCTGCTACAAGCGCAGTACGAAATTGTATGGCGGGCACGCATTTTGGCGGCTTGTTGTTTAATTTCTGACTCTGTAAGGACATTTAGAGTTTTTAAATGAATAAGTAATGATTAAGGGTGGTAAGGGTCAGCAGAGTATTTGCTGATGTATATTACTTGGCCCTTCTGGTGCATCAAGTCGACTCGTAGATGAATATCAATTTAATAGACTTCACCTCCTCCTCGAAGAGAGTCCTCCGCGTGGTACCTCCTGCAAACGTACTATGGTACGGCTAATGCGAGCGCAGTCTCCCGTGAATCCTCTATCCATAATTCCTATGACTCCACCTCCCTACCGAGACATGGGCAAGACTTTAAACGGCCTCCCCTCAAGTCAGTCGTGTAAAGCGACCTCTGACTTTTGGTTCGCAGCTGAGGGGTTAATGCAGCTGTGTTCGAACGGAGCCTTTCCAGGGCCGGGCAACCCTGGGTCGGAACTAGCCTTGCCGTGGCTTAGGGGCGAAGCCACGGTGGATCCTCTTCAATGCCCCAAAACCCTCGGGCCCACCGCGCTCGCCTTGCCGAGCAAAGCGGGCGATATTGACCATGGAACACAACAACAAAAAACCATCTCGGAAATCGGCGAAGAGACATTAACTCCGTCGAGTTCGGTAGAGACTGCTAAGTCGAGCACTCCCCAAACGACACAACCGACCATTACAACCACCAAGGCGAGCCGCGCCAAGTTGAGTGGGGGTAACGACTAGCCAAAGTCGTTCACCCACCAGCAGAGAAAGGCGCAGGCTAGCAATGCCCGTTTCATTCTGGCAAAGTTCGCTAAGAATGAGTAGGAGGGCAAAGCTGACCAGCGAGATCAACAAGATAAGGCCTGATTCAAGGCAATGGTCGATGAGCAGTATGAAAGGGAGCACCCGGAGGCGTTCATGCAGCCCCAACGAAGCGCAATCGCTCACAGGAAGTGAGTGAGAGCGCTCCGAAAAGGGTAAAGAACGCCAAGGGAGCCCCTAAAGCGACGTCCTTCGTCAAGCCGGCGAAAAAATTCAGTGAGGTGGCAAGAGACAGCCTGGCCATGGCACTGGTGGACGAACTCAAGGACGATGGGCGCCTGCTGTCGGAAAAATGGGATGAGGTCGAGAACAGACTGTCTGAGATGGTATCAGACAAAATACTAGCTGAGCCAGCTGGTCCGACACCATCCTTTGACTTCTCAGAAATGGTTCGAGGGCACCGGTTGATAAGGTGCGACGACGAGTCTTCAAAGAACTACCTGGCGGAGTGCGTTGTTAAGATTAGCAACGCATGGGAAGGGCTTAACCTAAAGCTCGTCCCCGCCACGGATATCCCGAGAAGTCCCTGAGCTCGCATCTGGCTGCCTAAGGGACTCTCGAGCCACGACAGGGTGCTCAAAACTCTAAGAGCCCTAAACCAGGATGTCGACATGTTAGACTGGGCCATCTTGAAGGCAGAGCGAGAGATGAGGACAATCCAGACGTACTTGTTCCTCATCAACAAGCAATGCCTTCCATAGCTTAAGAAGACCGACTATAAGGTACGGTTCGGTATTAGGAAGGCAAAGATAAAGGTCTTCCTAACCGAACCGGATGACAACCTCGGAGACGAAGTCAACGATACCAAGCAGCTGCTGGATGACTTGGTTATCGACGACGACACCCCCAAAACCACGCACGCACGCTTCAGCAAATCTTGCAGTCCTCCTCCGAGAGAAGGACATCGACATCGGCCTCGTACAAGAATTAAGAACCGGGCCGGACAAATCTCTAGCGTGGCTATTAAAGGATATACAACATTATACACAAATTCGACAGGTAGGCCGAGGGCGGATAGAATCAATAAAAACAACCTTTACGCTCTTCTACATAATAATCTTAGCAACTCAGATGTGGCAGTGGCAAAGTTTGAAGCAGCAGATGGGACAGCCATGCTGATAGCATCAGGATACATGGCCCACGATGAACAGGCACCCCCTGAAGCGTTTGTCAGGTTGATGGAAGGGGCCCAGTATTCCAAGACGACACTCATCCTCGGGTGTGATGCCAATGCTAGGCACACGCTGTGGGGAAGCAAGGAAACAAACGAAAGGGGTGAGTCTCTTTTCGAACGTGTCACTATTTGGAACAAAGGGGAAATGCCAACCTTTATTTTTCCGAGTTCGGAAGAATTTCAAGGATGGGAGGAGGTCCTAGATATAACGCTCCAAATGGAGCACTGTAACCACAGGGTAGGAAAATGGAGGTTTTTGCCAAAAAACTGTTTTTCAGACCATAAATATATATTCTTAGAAATTTCGATGCCGACCTGCGAGACGGCACCGAAGCGCAATACAAACTGGGACAAATATGAAAAGATTGTACAGTCAATAGTGATGAGCACCCTCCTTACACCAAGGTAATGTGGGAATGGGTCTGGCACCCCTGTTCAGGCGAACACACCACAAATCATCGGTTACGAGGAAAGAAGATCGACGGAGAGGTGAAAAGCGAGGAGTGTAAAATGAGAGAGACGACGCTGAGAAGACGCAACAAAACCACCACGAAATATAAAAAAACGTGTAAAACTCTGTTCAAATTTATATTATTATATTCAAAACTACATTATCCGAGCTATACTAAGCACTATTTTTCAGTAATAAAACTATAAAATAACAAAACAGTGGGATTTATCCTTTAAAACTAAAACCAATCCCACAAATATGGGGGCTCAACCTATCTGAAAAGTGCTAAAGTAAAACGACGAAGAATTATAAAGAAGGAAGATTTAAAACGACGAAAACTATGAAAATCAAGAACTTGAACGAGGAAAAGTTGAAAACGACGTACATGTGTGTAAATGACGCTACAAATACGAAGCTGATCTGCAATCAACAACAAACAAACATGTCGTGTCTTGCTGACTTTGATTTTCTTCTACAGGCATTAAGAACTGAAAAAAAGAAAAGTGTTGACCTATTGCATAAGTTTGTGTTCGAATACGACGGCGATCGAGATAACCGAAAGCGATTGCGTTCTTTCGAGGGGTTTGAATTTTCGGAGAGTAGTCAACTCTTTGATAAGAAAGTTTCGTATGTCGCGAAAAATTTGACTAATAATGATTTGGCTGTAGTTTGTAACGTATTGGGGTTGCAACATGAAAAGAGCGATTTGATGCTAAATATTTTCCGGAGGAAATTTGCTTAAGGATGCTAATAAAGAGGACGACGAAGATGACGAAATTGACGAAGATGAAGATGAACAGAACGAGAATGCCGAGGCGGTGACGAAAAGTTCGAGCGACGAAGAAGAGTTTCGATCCATGCAAAGCAAAACACGCAATAAAACGAATTCGCGAAACAACGCCATGGAGAATTCTACAGTGGCGTCTGAAAATAACGATTACCCTCCCGCCAAAAATTTCGGCATGAGTTCGGCACGATTTTCAGTGAAGTTTCGAGATATTGAAGACTCAATCAGACCATTCAGTGGAGATGAAAACCTTCCTGTTGAGGATTGGGTTGACGATTTTGAAGAAATGGCTTTAATTATGTATTGGGACGACCTACAAAAATTCATTTTCGCGAAAAGGTCTCTCAAAGGTCTCGCTAAAATGTACATTATTAGTGAACGTGGTATTAAAAGTTGGCAAATGTTGAAGAACGCCTTGATCCAGGAGTTCAAAGCCGAAGTGAATGGTGCTCAGATACATAAATTGTTGACCGCAAGAAAGATGAAAAGCAATGAAAGAGTTCAAGAATATCTCCTAAAAATGAAGGAAGATGAACTTTTTGGTGGTTTCTTCTGACTTTTTGGACGTAGATGTTGTATTAGGCGCAGAATTTTGTAACAACGCTGAATTATAAATCCTGAAAACCATGACGCTGAAACAGAAATAAGTTCGCTTATGAAAATTAACGTTGAAAGTGCCGAAAATATAAACATCAACATTGACGAAAATGCGACCAGTCAAGGAAAACGCGAAGTTTACGACCTGATTAAGAACTATACCCCTTTGAAGACGAAAACAACCAATGTCGAGATGCGTATCGTTTTAAAAGACGACACTCCGGTGCATTCGCGTCCGCGTAGAATGGCATTTTCCGAGAAATGCATAATCGACGATCAAATCGAACAATGGCTGAAAGACGGAATCATCAAGCAGTCCGAGTCTGAATACAGTTGTCCGGTCGTATTAGTAAAGAAACGCGATAATACAACACGACTTTGCATCGATTACAGAAGGATTAATAAGGTAATAATAAGAGATCTTTTTCCACTTCCCCTAATTGAAGATCAACTAGACCGTTTGCAAAACGCTCAAATATTCAGCAAGCTTGATCTCAAAAACGGATTCTTTCATGTTAACGTCAATAAAGAAAGCCGCAAGTTCACGCCTTTTGTAACTCACAATGGCCAGTACCAGTTCCTGAAAGTGCCTTTTGGTCTTACAAATTCTCCAGGCGTATTTCAAAAGCACGTAAACGCAATTTTCCGTGACTTGACGCGTTCTGGTATTGCGATTCCATATGTCGACGACATCATAATTCCAGCTAAAGACGAACGTGAAGCAGTATCCAATCTTAAGATAGTCATTAAGCGCTGTGAAGAGTATGGCTTGGTGATCAATTTAAAGAAATGCTGTTTCTTGAAGAAGAAAATCGAGTTTCTAGGCCATGTTATAGAGAACCAAAAGATCAGTATCTTAGACGAAAAGACGAAATCCGTTACGAAATCCCTACTCCGACAAACCAAAAGCAACTGCAAAGCTTCCTGGGTCTGGTTGGATATTTTCGAAAGTTTATATTGAACTTTTCGATCATCGCCAAGCCTTTGACAG
>VNJV01020279.1:0-13943 GCA_008042635.1 Drosophila nikananu | reverse complement strand
AGCGCTGTAGGAGTGTCCTTACTGTTAAAATATATTTACAAAGTCCAATGCTCATATTGCTCATAAGCATCAGCTCACAGTACTCACAGTATAGTGTCTTGGCTTTTCATACAGTCCAGCCTCAGACTGCTAATTATTCTCCCAGTGTACCCAGTACCAGTTACGCAGTAACAATTTCCCCCTTTGCACTCCATTTTCCCCCACGACTTTGCCAGTTTTTGAAGACCCTGGCACTCCACACTCCTCCGACTTGATTCAATGACAACGGCAACATTTGTGCATGCATAGAATATTCTGCTGATGATAACACAATGAGCCAGTGGGCGTGGCGACCAAGGGGTCCATACCCGGGCAGGAGCGGGAACAGACCCGGGAGTGAGCTCGCAAAATTTATGTTTACATACCCCGCTATTCATTCTGCGACGTCGTAAGTGCGGGCTTTGCGGTATATTAAGTGGGTAGCATCATCTCGGAGCTTGGAGCTCGCAGCAGCTCGGAGATCCGGCGAGACCCCCACTCCTTCCTACTGGCGGTGCTTGCTTTTTATTTAAATAAGAAATAATTTTGTCGACATGAATGAATGAAGACTTTTATCTGCCCGGCACCCTTCTTCCCTCTTATTTTCTTCCCTTTTGCGGTGTTTGTTGCCGTTGTTGTTCTGCCATCTTTTGTTTCTCGTCCCCTTCCACTTTTGTTTGCCACTGATTTAGGATAACTGTCGGGGGGACTGAGGGGCTCCACTCCTGGTGGTTTAGGGGGAGCGCCTTTGTCCATAAATTACTAAACCGAATTAAGCGCAACTCACTAAACGCGTCCTCAATTGGCTGTCCGAAAAGTTGACCACGTATTTTAATCAGAGCTCCCCAAAAGCAGTTCATTAACATGCAGACATGGATGGCTCAGGGGTGGGGGTTGGGGATCTCCGAAAAACTAGGTGGTGATGGTGGGAAAAATCCAGGAGGTAACGGAGCTCTAGACAATAATCAAGTTGCTCGTTTGCTCTGATTTCATTCAGTGAGTAACACGAGCTCGGATTAGTTTCCCAGCCTCTACTGCTCTCCTTCCTCTCCCTGTATCTCTCTGGGTTGTTTTCCCCCAGTTTCCCAGGTGAAGGGGACTACTGGGGGGGGGGGGCGGTGTTTCAGACACTAATGCACCGCAAAAGGCAGCCAACCACTTAAAGATTAAGTGCAGATCCAGCCAGGCGCAACGGAGAAACCGAAAAACCAAAAAAGGAGAAGGAGGAGGAGACGCAGCCATGAGCCGGTTCTCAGACAAAGGATAAAGCCTTGGGTGGCCTTGGCTACCCCCAAAACCCCCATCTCCTGTCGACGAGGGTTCACTCAAACAAAGCTAATTAACAGATTTGTCAGCTTTTCATCACTTGGCGGCGCCCTCATTGTTTTCCTCCTCTTTCTGCGTTGTTTGACTTTTACACTTTTTTAACAACAAAGAAGCGAAGAAGAGACAGGGCAAAAAAATGCAAAGTATTCGATAAAAAATTAACAAGAAAAAATAATAAAGATTTTTGATATATGTATGCGCCTGTGAGTGAGTGTGTGGGTGGGATCGAAACTGGAAAAGTTTTTCAATTGTTAATTACGAGGCCAAGGAGGAAGACGACCGACCTCGAAGTTAACTGGTAGGTGGAAAGAGCGGGCGAGGGGAAGAGACCTCCGCCTCGGAAAGTGAACATTGTTAGGCCAACAATTTAAGCGGAAATTTATTAGAAACAGCTGGCTGCAAGGGGTCTTTCTCGAACACTACCAATCCTAATTGGCCTCGTTAACAGAACACCAAGACGGAGAGCTCGAATAAGGAAAAAGAACAACCAGATGGAAGGGTGGAAGGATGGTCTCGTCTCAGCCAGCAGAGTTTAAACTAACTTAAACCCAAAGCGAGCAACCGGGAGTGCGAGCGCCAGTCAAGCGCAACCCGACAAAGTAAAAAATGCAATCAAAGTTTTGTGCCCACCCCCCGTCAGCCTCGGCCAACCGTCCGCCCGCCCGTTCACCGAATTAAATGGTGTTAAGGCAATAAAACACCATCAAAGCCAGGCCCAGGTTCCAGGACGAGGCCGAGGACGAGGCACTAACTTTTCAATCTCTGCTGCAACTTCCGACAGAGACAGCCATGTGTCTGGGATTCCACCCGCACCCATGGCACTACACTGGCATTAATTGTTTTGCCATAAACTGAACTATAGGGAAACAGAAGGTACATATTTCGTTTGGGATTGGGAAAATGCTATGACAACTCCCCCAAATCTCTATAATTTATCAGAGATCTGAAAACACTTTAAATGCTAGTGAATAATGATATAAAAATTTAAAAACAAAACCAAAGAACATTTCCTTGCGGTCTACCTGCCCTTTAGACATAATTTTAGACACAATTTTCATAATAATTAAACAAGGTTCACTTCGAAATCGCTGCAGATTTAATATCAATTAAATAAAATGCGGGCCAAAAGTTAGCTACAAAACTGTACACCTAACAAAAGGAAACAACATTTTGAATTCCCTTTTAAATCTTTTTAAATGTTTTATTTAGATTACATCATAATTGATTGAAAATATTTGAAATCACCTAAAAATTAGGTCCAAAAGTAGGTTTTTTTTTGTAATGAATGTATTTTTAAATGATTTTAAATTTAAAGAGACTTTTATTACTTCATTTATAACATTACCCTAAATTCTTTCAACTGCATTAAGTAATTGCCGAAATATATTTCGTGTAGTAATTTTCGCGAGTAACTAAATCGAATGCCTAAAAATTCTGGCGTTTAATGCCTTTTTTAAGTGCATTCCACCCATTCCTTCTCTTTACCCTCGATTGATATGTATGGCGGAACTTTGGCCACAAAACACAGCTAAACAGGGGGCGGCGAGTCCACCGGGGCAGAATTGCAGAACCCAGCGGGAGCCGAAAGAAGAACAGCAAACAAGAACAACTGACACAAATTGCAAACTCATTAAATTAAAATTATATTTAATAACCGCGAGTGCACGCAGCCAGCGCCCGGCGATTTGCTCTAATGCCCAGCGACCAGTCCTCGCCTCGGCCCCACTAGCAGCGTGCAGCGAGCACCGCGCCTCGTTCCTCTATTCTGGCAGAGAATAACCCCCAACCTCCGGGTGCATTCCTGGCTCTTTTTGTGTTTTTCCAGTTCCCGCCCCGCCGCCGCTGCCCTCGTTGGTGCCCAAGGCCCCGCCACCGCCACCACCGCCCCTGGCACCCGGCGAGAAGCGAGTACTCAGCAGCACGCAAAAGGAGACTCTCGAGAAGCTCAGGTGAGTGCATAGCAACCCATGACCCCCAAACCCTGATCCCCGATCCGGGTGCCCGCACTCGGTTCGCCCAATACCTTTAAGGGATGCCATAATTCCGATTCGCTTCGATTCGCAGGACACGACCTAGAAGGCGCCCGGACTGGTCCGAGATGATGAAGGAGGTGGAGAGCGGCAGGAAGCTGCGCCATGTGGCCTGCAACGATAGGTGGGTATTAACCGACGGGTAATCCCAGCCGGATTACACAACTAGTTGCAGATTGCAACACTCCCAAATATTAAAAAACTAACTAGGGCGGAAGGTAAAGGTAAACAAAGCGGCGAAACTTTTAATTCCGAGCTTTGCCATGTTTATACAGTTAACTTTTTGGCCAAAACAAGTCTGCTAAATAGTTTTGTAATTAAAATTTAAACATAAAGAGGAAATAAGAATAATTACTCAGGAAAGCAGAGGCATTTTGTGTCGGTAATGCAACAACTTTACAAGAAGTTGCCTTGAAAATGCATAGTTCCTAATGATTACTTATCGCCCCACAGATCTCAGCCCATCTTAACATGCAAATCGATGACCAAAGTGGACGACAAGTTCATTTACGAGACGGAAAAGGACAACTCGCACAACAAGCTGCTCAAGCAGATCCAGGGCGGCATCAAGCTGAAGCCCACACGCACCAATGACCGCAGCAAGCCCGTGCTGGATGGTCTGCGCAAGTTCCGCCGCCAGATGACCATTGAGGAGCAGCTGCAAAAGTCGCAGTCCAAAGTCAACATGCTCAGTGAAGCGCCCAGCAGCCATGCCCTCGGCCCAAGCAGTGCCACCGCTTCGGGAGCGGGCAGTTCCCGCCCCAGCATCGTGTCAGCGATGTCCATTGACGAGGAGAGTCCTGACGAGTTGGACGACATCGATAAAATCCGCGACGATCTGCAGAGCACGAAGCAGATGCTGGCTCTGGAGCTGCGCAACCGTGAGGCGCAGGAACGCGAGAACAAAAAGCTGCTGGCCAAGATCCGCACCCTGGAAACCGAGCTGGAGCGCGAGAAGTCCCGCGAGAAGAATCTGGAGTATGGTTCCAACGTGATCGTGGCCACCATGGATCCCACTCCTACCGCCGAACAGACCTTTGTGAACAGCCTGAAGCGCGAGGTTGAGGATGCACGCAAGGTGTCCAAGGAGGTGGAGCAGAACTACAAGAGCACCAGCGAGCAGCTGGTGGAGGCCAAGACCGAGGTGGAGGAGCAGCGTCGGCAGATTCAGCTGCTCGAGCGCAAGTTGGCAGCGGCCCTGAAGGTAAGTCGGTGTTTGGTGCTTGAGGATGAAAGGGAATGGGATGTTGCTCAAAGTGTTGTCAGTTGAGACTGGAAATCGGTTCTAGGGTCGGATTTTGGTTTTCACCTTTCCTAACTTACTATTAACCCTTCCGTATAATACTTTTGCAGAAGCTAAAGAATATATTCTGATGTCCGTCTTGTCTTCTGTTAAAAGCAAATACTAATGAATCTGCAAGGGTATTTCAGGCATCGGTACCCGAGGCTAGATATCCTTTCTTGTTTTTAGTGTCGTCGGGGCCGGGTCACTGCATCCGCTGAGGGCGGAGAGTAGACAGGAGCAGTTAACGAAGCCAACGCCATATGTAGTAGCCACTTAGTGTACCTACTTTAGTTACCCCTAGAAGCTATAGTAGCCAGAGAAACAGATCAGCTGACAACACTTGACACCTAGGATGGGTCTGGGAATGAACCACCGCCCTGGGGCACCGCACCTCACCTCTTGTAGCCTGCATAAACTCAGAATTTTTTCATTATTGACTCCGGTCTGCACACAAATCCTTTGACCTCATCATAATTGGTTTGAAGTATTCACAAAATTACTCACAACAAAGAGAGAAATTTCTAATCTCGGAAGTCATGCATTTAATTAAAACAATGTTCATACTTCCTAGTTTGAAGACTTTGAATTTTAGCACAGCAACAACTCTCTGCTTTTGTGGCTTAATCAGAAGGAAATTTCTGTGCAACTCAATACATTTAATGCAATTGATGCCAGGTTTTCCCTTAAATTTGTGTGCTTGTGGGAACAATGTAAAAACTAGTCTGGCAAAAGTGATTTAAATTTTATCGAATATTAAGTTAAAGTAACAAAAGGAATATAGTCTTTCAGTTCCTTTATCAAGAATAATAGGAATGACTTTTTAAATAGGACAGGAGAGAGCAAAATGTGAAGAAATTAACTTTCTCGTTTGCTACTCAGAGCCTTAGGGGCAATCGGTATTTTAAGGAGTCTATGAAGACCTTCTCTGTAAAATAAAATTCGATTCTGGGATCTAAGAACAGGAATTTCTTAAATTATTAGTTCAAAGTTCAAAGACTTCGTTTGCAGACCGCCTCAAAAACCGACACCTACTTCGACACGCATGATGCATGCCGCCAGAATAACCTCCCCAGACTCCGCCCAGACCCAAAGCGGTGTTATGACCCGTTGAGCACACGCCCAGACCAGCCCCATCCTCTGCCCATGGAAGCTTTCGCGCTCTTGCACTCCGCAGCCGACTCCGCAGCAACTAACCGATTAACCTGTGTTGACGCTCTCTTGCCAAGGCGACACCAAGCACTAACAGAACGCACATTAGTAATTGCTTTGCTTACGACGACGACGACTACGACGACGACGATTGCTTCCACTACGACCACTACCGCTCAGCAAGGCACCAGGTAAAGCCAAGCCCCGCCAGCGACGCGCTCACTAATCTGTACTTCTCGTTTATCCCCATTTCGTGTTCCGCCCAGGGCGGCGGATCAATGGATGGATCGCGACGACCCAGCGATGCCAACTTCGGGCGTGACAGCTCGCCGGAACTGGAGCTGGAGGTCAGCGAAAGCGATCCGGACGAGCCCGAGGAGAAGAAGACGGAGCGCAGGGAGCGCCGGTCTGGCAAGGAGCTGAAGGTGCTGCGCAGCAAACTTACCAAGCTGAAGGTCAAGGAGGAGGCGGCCAAGAAGGAAAAGGATGCCCTCAAGCAGGCCATGAAGAAGAACCACGTGATCCTCAAGTGAGTACAGACTCGACTCTGTGAGCCTCGACCATGAAGGATTCTTTACCAATTCCTGTATTGCCTTGTTAGGGAGGAGAACAAGAAGTTCAAGAAGCTGGAAAAGGAGGTCCAGAAGATGGCTGCCTCAATGAAACTAGACGAAGACGACGTAGACGGCGAAGAGAAGGACGACGACGAGGAGGAGCCCGAAGAGAAGGACGAGAGCGAAGAGGAGGAGGAGGAGTCCGACGACGAGTCCGAGGAGTCGGAGTCTGAGGCCAGCGAAGCGGAGACGGGTAGCGAGTCCGAGCCGGAGGTGAGTATTACTGGCTTTGTCAAACTTACCTGTGTTTATATTCCGGATTTACTCCCCAAGGAATCGCCAAACTCCGTGAAAAAAGCGAATGTGGAGCCGCGGGTGAAGAAGCACGAGAGCCGGTTCGCCGCGATGAAGAAGTGCAACGTGCTGCTCCAGGCGAACGTCGACAATTTGCAGGATCAAATTGTGCAGGTGCGATCGCGGGCCACCAACTTGCAGGACGAACTGGACGCGGTTATCGCCGATCTGGGCTTCTAGTCGCCGCTGCTTGTTTCCTCTTTAAGTCTCCCTTTCCGTTCCTTGCCCTGTTTTTCGAATGTGTGTCCGTGGTGCCGGAAAATTATTATTTTTCTGATGTAAACAAACAATAATAAACAAACAAACAAAACGATTCGCTAGAGATGGAAGAACATCGATAGGTCGAAACGCGAAAGGTATGGAAAAACGTTTCAGTACTGTAAAGAAAAAAGGTGGTAAACTTAACTTAACGAAAGAACGACGAGTCTTTTGCGCTGTTTGGCAACGCCATAAGTCCTCAAGAAAACTAATCCGTTATCCTGTCGAATTTTATTAAAAATATTTTTAATTTTCCCAACAAACTATAAAATTTCTTTAAAAATTATAAAACAAATATTTCCATAACACTTAAAAAGTAATAATAAATTTAATTTTAAAATATTAAATATTTTCGGTGATTTACCCATAAGTCGTATTTATTATAGTATTTGTAAGCATGTATAACAATGTACAAAACAACAAATCGGCGAAATTGGCTAAACTAAACGCGCACTACGAGTATTTTCATTAAGAGTGGAGTGGATATCACGCGATCCTTCTTCATTTTTGATTAAACTACGATCTGAGCCTTGATATAAGTTAAGTCTACGGTGAATGAACTGGTTCGATGCCAGGTTCTGGCAGGGTTAGGTGAGAACGATGTGAGACGGGGAGAAACCACGAACTTCGTCGAAGTGGAACACTTTTATTCCAGCAGGATTAGCCTGAACCGCTTCCGCAGCGAGGACTCGCGTGGCAGAGTGCCCGCCCACTTCTTAAGGGCCGTCAGCACCACGGAGCCCATGACCATAACGGCACCCACCAAGGAGTAGGCAGTAGGTGTCTCCCCGAAGAAGAGCATCTGCCAGACGAAGGCGAAGACAATGTCCGCACAGCGGGCAATGGCCACCGGTCCGGCCTGTTCGATCTGCAGCGACAGGGTGAGCAGGATCTGACCCAGGAAGCTGAACACACCCAGGACCACAACCAGCCAGCGATCCCGTCCGCAGCTGGGCCAGCACACAGCTCCGATGGAACCGCACACGATGAGGGTGTAGACCAGAGCGATCGTTCCGAAATTGGTCATGATAACGGAGAAGTGCAGGTTCTTTAATGCACGCAGCAGTATGTAGACGTTGGCGCCAAAAAGCGTGGACGAGATGGCGGCCACCGGGCCCCAGATGTCGTAAGTCTTTCCGGACACATCCCCACTCTCGCCCGAGCCGCCGAAGAAGAACGGAGGCCTGGTGATGAGGACCACCCCCACCAGCGTTAGGTTGATGGTCAGCACATTGAAGAGCGTGCAGGGCTCCTTGAGGAAGGCACGCGCGAAAATGGCCACGAAGACGGGCGTGGAGAAGATGATGACGCTGGCATCCGCCAAGGGCATGTGCCGGAAGGCGTAGAAGCTGAGCATCAGGCCAGTGGTACCCATGAAACACCTCAGCAGCAGGATGACCCGTTTGCCTTCCGGAAACACCGGCTGTCGCGTGTAGATCAGGATCGGAAGCGCCGGCAACAGCACGCCCACGAAGCGGAAGGAGGCCAGCTCCATGGGATTCACGTCCACCAGTCCCTTGACAATCACCGAGCAGAGGGAGAAGAACAGCGAAGAGAGGGTCGCCAGCAGGATGCCGAGATAAGGGCAATTGGCACCCAGGCGCCGCTGCAGACGCTCCAGCCAGCGGGGGGCAGGGTCGGGGGGCGGGGCACTGTCCTGGAACTGCTGCAGCTCCAGATTCTCCGGCATTTTTATGGTTTCTTGGCTAAAATTGCTTCTTTTAAAATTTCAGCATCCTGAAAGATTTGTATTAGAGTGTGGGTGTATTTTCGGGGTTTGTGTGTAAAGCAACGGTTATTGTGTCCTCACCTGCACTGAAAAAATCGATTTGGTTGGCTGCTTTCCCTAAGTTGCGTCCTGCCTGCTCTCTGCTGCCTGCTTTGCACAAGCTTCACATGCACATCGCTTCCCCGCCGCCCGTTTCAGAGAGTTTTATTCATTCTTTGCTCGCGGCTTTTATATTTAATTAAACATTTTAAATCTTTTCACAAACGGCGTTTGGCAATAGCCTGCGCAACAGTGCTGCCACAGAGTTTTATTAATTTTCTGCCCTTCGAATTGGTTTTCAGCCAGATCTGGCCAGAAATGAGCTAAGCTGGCAGCACTGTATCCTTCCATAAAGTTTGAATACACCCGCCATTTTCCGATTAATTATCGGAGAATCGGTACGTGAGCGAAACTCGTTGCAAGATAGCGCCTTTTAAAAAGAAACAATAGATTTTCAATATTTCACTATTTTCAATATTATTGTAATCCAGGTTCGCTTTACATAAATGTTCAAAGACGTGATAAAAAAATACCGAATAAAAATATTGATGTTTGGGAAAACAAAAAATATCGATGTATTGATATTTTGATAAATTACCAACAACAAAAGAAAACAATGAGCCAAGAGTCGGGAGTAGTTAAAAAATGGGCGCTTGTAGCCGCCGGCGTGGGCCTGGTTTACGTTCTGGTGCGGCACAGGCAAAAGCTGCTGGTTCCACTGCGTCGCATATTACCATCTGGCGGTTGGCTGCCCCACCGGCGCATAGAAATCATAAATTCCGCTCAGGACCCGGCCACGCAATGGGTTATCAATGAACTGAAACAGTGAGTAATACGGCTGATTTCTTGTGAAATTCTGTGACTTACCCCAAGCCTTGCTTCAGACACTGCCAAAACTTCAGAGTCTTGGGATTCGACTGCGAATGGATCACGGTTGGCGGTAGCCGGCGGCCGGTGGCCCTCCTCCAACTCAGCTCTCATCGGGGGCTGTGCGCCCTGTTTCGCCTGTGCCACATGAAGCAGATACCCAAGGACCTGCGGGAGTTGCTGGAGGACGACGCTGTCATCAAAGTGGGCGTGGCCCCGCAGGAGGACGCCGTCAAGCTGGCCCACGACTATGGAGTGGGCGTGGCCAGCACCTTGGATCTGCGCTTCCTGTGCGTGATGGCGGGCCACAAACCCGAAGGCCTGGGCAAGCTTTCCCAGACACATCTGAACTATACTCTGGACAAGAACTGGCGCCTGGCCTGCTCCAACTGGGAGGCCAAGCAGCTGGAGCCAGCTCAACTGAATTATGCCGCCAACGATGCCCTGGTGGCCGTGGCCCTTTATCAAAAGCTCTCTAGAGATCTGGAACCAAGACACTTCTGGGACCGCCGATCATTAGACGATCAAAAGCTGCACAATAAGTTTGAACCCTTCTTGGACGTGGACTTCACCAAGGGCTTCTCACTGAGCCTCACAGGCACCGGAGTCACTCGCACGAAAAATAGTGGAGCCTCGAAGTCAAAGAAACTGCTGCTCAAGAAGCCGCCTTACCGAACCATGGCCACCCAATCGAAGGCCTTCTACGACAACTGCTTGCTCCAGGCGCCCGATGGCGAGCTCCTGTGCACTATTGACAAACGGAAGGCGTCCTGGTATTTGGATCAAAATCTGGGCACTCAGATCAGCGAGGAGCCCTTCACAGTGCGCCTCAACTTTGAGCCTGCGGGCCGGGCGGTGGGTGATGTGGGTCGCTACTATCAGACGCCCAAGGAGAACCAGTGCGTTGTGTGCGGCGATCGGGATGCCTATATACGGAAGAACGTGGTGCCCAGGGAGTACAGAAAGCACTTTCCACAAGTCATGAAGTCACACACCTCACATGACGTGCTGCTTTTGTGCCCCACCTGCCACCAATTGAGCAATATCTCGGATCTGCGAATTCGCAATAAGTTGGCTCTCCAATGCGATGCTCCTTTTAAAAATGGAGAAGGACACGAGAAGTATCGAATTGATCCGGAGCTGCGGTGAGTACTCCCACACGAGTATCTCTCTGTCGATATCTTGTCTAGTTTTTATCAGCCAATATCCACGTCATTTCCGAAACATTCTCTATAATTCAGATTTTATCTTTTCAAAAAGGCAAGCTGTCCATTATTTTCTCAAACGATTTCTTTCCCGTTTCAGACGCGTCCAATCCGCTGGCAATGCTCTGCTCCAACACGGCTCGAAGATACCGCCTTCAAAGGTGGCCGAAATGCGTAAAACCCTTCTGGACTTCTACACGGACCAAACAGAGATAACCGAGGAGCTTCTGAAACAGGCTGCCAGCGTGGAGTACCGTGTGGAGAATACAGACTTTTGCCAGCACGGCGAGCGGGTGGTGGAACGCTACCGCACCCAGTTCGGCGGCCTCGTGGATCTGGAGCGACTGTGGCGTGAGCACTTTCTGCACGCCATGCAGCCTCGTTTTCTGCCTGATCTGTGGAGTGTCAACCATAATGCTGACCGCCTGGAGGTGCGAGCCAGCGAGGGACGAGTGGACGAGGCCGATTTACAGGTGGCAGGATTGGATGTGAGACCCAAGGTCGAATGATCAAGTGCCTTTTTGAGTTTATGCCGAGGGCTTTGTACGTTTTATAATTCATTTTCATTAAACATAAACTAAAATTTGATTTGTGCTATGGTACAAAGACAAGACAAGGAGTCACGGGTCATGATGAGGCAGACTTAGCTGAGCATCTCTGGACTAACTATAAATATAAAGCTTACTGTATATGGGGGCATTAATACATTATGTACACGCTTGGAACTGGAGCTGAGGTGAGTTAAATCGAGCTAAATGAACTCGAAGCCCTCGTACTTGTACTCCGTCTCGATCCGCACCTCGGGCAACAGCGTCTTGCCGGTGGTATCGAATGCTGTGATGAAGGTAGCAGTTTTGCCATTCAGTTCCTCTGACTTGAGGGCCACAATGATGGAGTCATCTGTGCCGGGCAGGAACTTGAAGCTGGAGAAGCCATGAGTGGGCTTTGTGTTCTCAGGATCAAGGCGTACGGTCTCGATCTGTGTGAAGCTTTCGTCGGCCGAGACCAGGACATTGCAGCCCATGTGCTCATCCTTTGTTTCGTTGTATCTGTAACGAATGCATCACTTATAATAGGCATTCTATAGGTTCCCCAGAGTAAAAAGTCTTACTTGTCTTTGGAACATCGTCGTGGTAGGAAGAACCAGCGTTGCTTTTCCTCCGACCAGGCGCCACTCTCGTGGATCATGTAGCCCGGCCAGGAAATTTGCTGCGACTGCAGTCGCAACTGCTTGAAGTTGTCCACCCAGTTTAGGGATCGCACCTCGCCGCTGGCTGAGATTGCCTTCACGTACATGGGATTATAGTTTTCGAACTCGCCCATACTCGTCGTCCACTCTTTTCCCATGGAACCCACGTAGAGGGTCTGCTGCTTCACCGTGGCCCATTCGGACTTGTACCCCTTGGCACTGTGTCCGTCGCCATCCAGCAGAATCACCCAGGGAATGGGCTTGTCGTTAACTATTTCGTATATCAATCCGGTTCGATCGTCGAAGCTGAGCAGTCGACCGTTGAAAGTCACCAGCTCGGAAAGCTCCATGCCACGGCCCTTAAGGGCAAATGCAGATTCTAGGACTGTGGGCGCCCCGTCATCCCAGCTGATTTGAATCTCCGCCCTAGCCATCGTGTAGGTGAGGTAGCCTTTCTTGAGGTAGCTCCGCCACGTAGTGCTGCCGTCGCTCTTCTTCAACTTGGAGTCTTTGTCCAAATCGGCGATCATGGCTATCCGGTAGTTGATCACCCCGCCACGCAGCACTATCGGAGGGGTGAGTGGATATGTGGCATTGTAGGAATGGCCCACAGGCCCATTGTCCAAGCTACGACGCAGCCAGTAGCCGTCGGAGGACGACTGCGAGCCCTGCCGCGCAAAGTAGAAGAGCAGAATCAGGCCAAGGGCGCAGGCTATCAGCAGGGCGAAGTGGTAGTTGAAGCGCACCGTCCGATTCCCGATCCTGTACGTGGGCGTCCGCAGGGCCGACCGCCAGTCGCGCATATACATGGCGCGCGGCGAGTGATCGGCGAGTTCCCGTTCCTTGTACACGAAAGCGGGGCTCTGGCTCTGCATCTAGCTGGTCGCACGTCAGCAAGATCTCGGCGGGTGATGTGTCTGGTTTTTTCCGTTCGTGGATTGTTTGGATGCTGGCTCGGTGTGGCCAGAGCAGCCGGGGGTGCCAGCTGGCGCAACAGCTGTTGGCTGACCACCGATGGAAAATCGATACATCAATGTTTTTGTACGACCATCGATATATTCTAAAAAACCACTTAATAAGTAAAATGAACACTTAAAACTATCCTAATTATTAATTTAGTGGCATGTTTTACTCGCATTTCGTATTGCCAAAGATCAAAAGCATCNTTGGATGCTGGCTCGGTGTGGCCAGAGCAGCCGGGGGTGCCAGCTGGCGCAACAGCTGTTGGCTGACCATCGATGGAAAATCGATACATGTATGTTTTTTACGACCATCGATATATTTAAAAAAAAAAACACACCTTATAAGTCAAATTAACAATTAAAACTATCCTAATTATTAATTTAATGACAACTTTTACTCAAATTGCCAAACATATCATCTATAGAAAACACCTGATAATTAAGTAATCGACAAAAGGTCACATTGCTCGATATCGTCATTAGTGGGATAAAAAATACATCGAAAAACATCAGAAAACATCGCCAAGAAAAACCTCGATTACCCCACCATGCTCAGGAATGGACGAATAGGTAAAATTTACCGGTACCGATTCGTCCATTCCCATGCATGGTGGGGTAATAGGGGTGACCTAGCTGCATGGTGCTAAAAAGTGGGGTGGGGTTGTCACAATCAACCATCGATATTTTCAGCATCACTAATCGACAAATTCTCTTCTTCTTCAGCAGCACACGTGCTGGTTTGCGTTTTGTTTTTTTCGCAGATTATTCGTCGTAATTTGCGAAAATGCGCATCGAAACGTGTTATTTTTGCTCCAGCAAGATATACCCTGGCCACGGGGTGAACTTCGTCCGTAATGATTGCAAGGTGAGAACAATTTACGCCGGTATAAGCCAGTTTTGAGATGTTTATTGTGGTTCCTCTTTGTATCCGTAGATCTTCAAGTTCTGTCGGGGAAAGTGCCACAAGGCCTTCAAGCG